>PVHP010032209.1:0-20455 GCA_004024765.1 Zapus hudsonius | reverse complement strand
ATGGCTCAGCAGTTGAGGCGCTTGCCTGCACAGCCAAACGACCCAGGTTCAATTCCCCCAGTGCCCACGTAAAGCCAGATGCACAAAGTGGCTCATGCATCTGGAGTTTGTATCAACTGGAGGCCCTGGTGCGCCCATTCTCTCTGTCTCTCTTCTCTCTATCTCTCTCTGCTTACAAATGAATTATATATATATATATATATATATATATATATATGTGTGTGTGTGTGTGTGTATATACATATATATTTATGTATTTAAAGCACACAGGTCATGGTACTGGGCATGGAATCATCCTAACAAAGATGTCTTTTGAACCCCAGCCTCCCTCCTGGCTCTGGCCAGAGAGTTTTACAGTGAGGGGACACCAGGGTCTAGAGGGACTGACCTGTCCTTAGTCCAAAGGGTCAAAGCAGCTGGCCTCCCAATTCCAGCAGGTAAGGAAGGAGTGAAGTCACAGCAGCAGCAGCATCACAGAGGAGGAGGAGAGTGGATCTCTGGTCGAAGGTTATGGGTCCTCACCCTGAAGCTGATGAGTTCATGGCCATGGTGAAAAGGGGTGGAGGTTGAGTGGACTAAGAGTTTGCCCTAGGACCATGGTTCAAATTGCATACTGTGCAAGTCCAGGGGTACTTTCCATCGAGTACAAGGGAGTGTTCCTGGGAGACCTTGGCATTCTGCAATCCCAAGCCCTGACTGAGTGCCCGTCCTGGCTCTGCCACTCCCTAGCTCTGCTACGACCTTGAGCAAGCCACTTATTTGCTCTTAGGGCACATCCGTAAAGTGAGACAACCATGCCCACCTTAATGGCTCTTATGTTTTCAATACAGAGCTCCTAAAAGTTGCTCAATGAAAAGCAGTTCCTCTTCCACAGGCCTCCCATCCTCCCAGCCCAAAGGACTCTCTCTCTCTCTCTCTCTCTCTCTCTCTCTCTCTCTCTCTCTCTCTCTCTCTCTCTCTCTCTTTCTCTCTCCAAGCTTAATGGTCCTAAGAGTGTGGGGTGCTAAGAAGTGAGTCCATACCCCACCCAGTGTCAGGAGAAGGGCAGGTAATTGGACAGGGAAAAGAGAAGGGTCTCAGCCCATACCTAGCAAATTCATGCCTGCCGCCCCTTCTCCTGGCAAACAGGCTGTGCAGATGCCCCTGCCCTGAGGCCTCCTTCTGGCTAATCATTCCCCAGCCCTGGAAGAGTCCCTGTCAAGAAGGTTGGAACCCTGAAGTGTGGGGCCCATTATCTGATCTCCAACCCTTCCCCATTCTAGGTCTAGGCTTAAGGTCAGGCTTCTCTGGACTTGGGGACCTTGTGAAGGGGAGGAGGGGGCTTAGGTTGCCTCATGATTCCCTGAACAATGTAAGGGTGATGGAACCCCTCACACAGTCTGAGGAGGTGAATGGTTCACTGAGTTTTAATGCAGCAGCTAAACAGGATTGCTAAGAAGGAGACCTCCACCTTCCCACACCTCCCAGGGATGCCTGCTTTCAGACAAGGCTTTCTCCCAACCACTGGGTGCTAGGCTCCAAGGGTTGAGATGCCGCAAAATGACTCTGCTCTCCTTGAGCTGACTTCTTAGAAAGAGCACAATTTGTAAACAGTCAGACATATAAACACATTCCAGGCTGGGAATGTTGTTTGGTGGTAGAGGGCTTGCCCAGCAGCTACCAGTCCCTGTGTTCAATCCCCGGCACCACTAAATAAATAAACACATTTCTTGAAGGTCATAAGAAAAGGTAGGCAAAGCCAGGATGCTGGGCAGGGAGGGGATGCCTTCCTCTGGCAGCCTCCAGCTCATCTTGGCACCCTCATCAGGGCCCCCCCATATTCCTCTGCAGCCTACACTGGGCTGATAGCCAACTCCAGTCTGTCCAGTATAGCTGGATCATAATGTCTGAGACACACCCCCCCAGATCAAAGGCAGGTGATGCCTTGTGTTAATTTGTTTTGGTTTTGAGACCTCGGGTATTACAGGCTGACTTCAAACTCTCTGTGTAGCCAAGGGTGACCTTGAACTTCTGATCCTACTGCCTCCAGCTGCCGAGTGCTACAAATTCCTGGTTTGTGGAGGGCTGGGGTTTGAACCCGGGGCTTTGTGCGTGCTAGGCAAGCATTCTACCAACTGAGCTACATCCATAGCCCTGCTTTGTTTTCTATTTCCACTTGGAAATGGACCTCGGACTTGGGGATCAGTGTCTGGGTTCACAGACTCTTCACATTCTGTCATCGATGGCAGGAGGGACAAGACTCTGGGATGTACCTGCCCCTTCCCACAGCTCTGCTGCTCCCCTCCCATCCACAGGAAGCCTACTGTGCCTACACCATCATCCTCATGGCTATCTTCTGGTGCACCGAGGCCCTGCCCCTGGCTGTCACTGCCTTCCTCCCCATCGTCCTGTTCCCCCTAATGGGCATCATGGATGCTTCTGAGGTGAGCAACCCCAACTGTAGAGAGGGGATCTTCCCTAATGCTCTGCTGGACAAGAAATCCTCTTCATAGGCAGGGTGCCCTGAAGAGGTCAGATGATGTCAGGGGACCAGCTGGATGGCAGGGGAAGGATGTTCTAGAAATCTGTGTGGCTGTTGTGAGAATTCATTCACAGTAGAACCTATTAGCCTTACCAGGGAGGTGCAAGGGTCTTGAAAGCCAGCTAAAGAGCTCATTCAACAACCGACCCTGGTGGCACATGCCTGTATGCCTGACACTTGGAAGGCTGAGACAGAAGAAGCATAAATTCAAGGCCAGCCAGGGCTACATAGCAAGAACCTTTCTTTAAAGAGGGGATGGGGGGAGGCCTAAGTTAGGCATGAGGTAGAGGGCTTGAATTTCAGCATGAGTTCAAGGTCAGCCTGGTCTGTATAGTGAGTCCTGGGCTACAGAGTGAGACTCTGTCTCAAAAAAGGGAGCCGCGTCTATATTCAGTCATCTCTTGGTATCCATGGATCTACAGGTTCCAAGGTACCTTTTGGAGGCCAAAATCCCAAGCTGTTCAAATCTCTTATATAAAATGGAATAGTATTTGCCTATGGCTTTCCATCACCTCTATATCCCTTATAATATATGTATTATATATTATATATATGACATAAATAGGTACTCTACCAATTGTTTATGAAATGATGTTGGTGGAAAACCTGTATGTGTTTGGTATAGATACAACTTATTTAAAAATATAGTTTATTTATCTATTTATTTTCAAGAAAATAGAGAGAGCATGCATGCAGGAGAGAGAGACAGAGAGAAAGACAGAGAGAGAGAATGGGCACGCCAGGGCTTTTAGCAGCTGCAAACAAACTCCAGATGTATGCACCATTTTGTGCATCTGGCTTTACTTGGGTACTGGAGAATCGAACTAGGTCTTTCAGCTTTTTTTTTTTTTTTCTTTTTTTTGGTTTTTTGAGGTAAGGTCTTGCTCTAGTCCAGACTGACCTAGAATTCCCTCTGTAGTCTCAGGGTGGCCTTGAACTCACGGTGATCCTCCTACCTCTGCCTCCCAAATGCTGGGATTAAAGGCGTGCGCCACCACGCCCGGCCTGGTCTTTCGGCTTTGCAGGCAAGCACCTTAACTGCTGAGCAATCTCTCCAGCCCTAGATGCAACTTTTTGTCTAAATGTTTTCCATCCAAGGTTGGCTGTAGTATCTGTGGCCGTAGACCTCAACAGACACAAACACCGCAGGAGGCTGGCTGTGTGCTTCTAACTCAGTGTCTCCCAACCGTGAATGAGCACTATAATCACCTGGATGAAACAGACAGCTGGCCCAACCCAGCTGGGCTCCAGATTCAGTCCATCTAAAGTGGGGGGTGGGGTTCATCTCTTCCTCCTTTGTTTTAAGATAGGGTCTCTCTGTGTAGCTCAGGCTGGCCTCAGTCTCCCCAATACTGGAATTTCAGTAGTGCACCACCACACTTGCCTAAGGATTTCATTTCCAACACATTTCAGGTGATAGTAATGATGCTGGACCAGGGACCACATTGACTCTCTAGAGAGATCAGGAAATTATCTATGTCTGGGTTCGTGGTTTGAAGCATGAATGAAATCAGGTTACTGTCTCCCAGTCATCCCGAGGGAGAAAAGCATTTGGAACTAGTTCCCATCAAGTGACAGGTTATCCAAAGGCCTTTCCCATTTAGCTCTGAGGACCCAAGGGAATGCCTATTTGTGGGAAATCACGGTGACTGTACCTTAGAAGCTGGGGTGTACTGGGAGCGTGCCCAGGGTCTCAGCCACACCCCCGCCTACCAGGTCTGCATTGAGTACTTCAAGGACACCAACATCCTGTTTGTCGGGGGACTGCTGGTGGCCATCACAGTGGAGCACTGGAACCTTCACAAGCGCATCGCCCTCCGAGTGCTCCTCATCATTGGTGTGCGACCTGCCCTGTGAGTCCCCACAAGCCAGGACGGAAGTACTGGGGCAGGCAACCCTCAGGTCATCCTGGGCCCACAAGGAAGCAGAGTGTCAGTGTGTCCATCTGCCTGTCCCTAGGCTGATCCTGGGCTTCATGTTGGTCACAGCCTTCCTGTCCATGTGGATCAGCAACACGGCCACTGCGGCCATGATGGTGCCTATCGCTCATGCGGTCTTGGAGCAGCTGCACGGTACACCAAAGGATGTCGAGGAAGGCAGTGACAACCCCTCCTTTGAGCTCCAGGAAACAAGTCCCCAGAAGGAGGTGACGAAGCTTGGTAAGAGAAGTGACCTGACACAGCCTCAGGGTTCTTGGGAAAGCTCTGATGTGTGTGCCTTCCATTTACCACTGGCTGGCACCTTGGAGCCCATGGAGAGAGGAAGACAAGTGATCGACTTGTCCTGGGATACCTGGGGTTTTCTGATTTTAAAATGCCAAGACCCATGGGCTAGGGATGTGGCTCAGTGCACTTGCCTAGCATGTGTGAGGCCCTGGGTTCCAGCCTCAGCACCACATAATGATAATAATAAATAATAATAATAATAGGGATGGGGATGTGCTCAGTGGGTAGAGTGCTTGCTTATCATGCACAAAGCGCTGAGTTTGATCCCCAACACTGCATAAACCAGGCACCATGATGTGCATCTGTAACCCCAGCACTCAGGAGGTGGAGGCAGGAGGATCAGGACTTCAAGATCATCCTTAGCTACAGAGAATTCAAGGCCAGTCTAAGCTACATGAGACCATGTCAATAATCATAATAATAGGTCCAAGACTTTTATATGCCAGGAATTCCTTCAGTCCTGAATTCCTGAGTGGGGGGTGGGGTTCATCTCTTCCTCCTTTGTTTTAAGATAGGGTCTTGATAGTCTAAAATAATCCTGGCATCCCAAGAGGCTTGGCAAAAGTAAAAATAAGCTGGCATCTTGGTAGACTAACAGGGCTCTGGGCTCCATTCTGTTCTCTCTCTCTCTCTCTATCTCTCTCTCTTTCTCTCTCTCTCTCATTCACTCTCTCTCATGTGTATGCACAGGAGCATGGTGTATGTATATGTATGTGCAGATGTGCATGAGGATGCCAAGGAGGATGTTGGGTATCAGCCCCTGTTGCTCTTCTGTTTCATTTCCTTGACAAAGAGTCTGTCATTGAGCTGTGATCTCACTGTTTTCCAGTTAGACTGGCAGACCAGAAAGCCCCAACGATGCTCCTGTCTCGTTCACCCTCAAGACTGGGGTTACAGACATGCCTAGCTTATATATGTAATTTATTTGTTTGTCTATTCATTTACTTATTAGAGAGAGAAAGAGGCAGATAGAGAGAATGGGTATGCCAGGGCCTTCCGGCCACTGCAAACAAACTCCAGACACATGAGCCACCTTGCGCATCTGGCTTTACATGGATACTGGGGAAGCAAACTCAGATCCTTCTGCTTTGCAGGCAAACACCTTAACCGCTGAGCCATCTCTCTATCCCCCTTGCTTTTTAAAAAATGTGTGATGGGAAATGTCCCCGTGCTCACACAGTACCTAGTGAGCCATCTCCCCAGATCCCCACCTCCTCTTCTCAGTTTCCCTCTCTCAAGAGAATGGACTAGATTGTATCTGAGGATATTTCCAGCTGAAGGCTCCATTCGGACCTGGGGACAGCCCAGGTGTAGGTGGTTCCCTGCTGAAAGGCCCCAGAAGTCATGGAGCTCTGGCCATGTTCCCCAGTCCTAGTCTTGCACCTGCCGTCACATGAACCATCCCTTCTTTCCAGATAATGGACAGGTTGCACCTGATTCTTCAGCACTGAGGACACAGAGGACCAAGGAACAGCTCCGCTTCAGACAGGGCATGAGCCTGTGTGTCTGTTACTCAGCCAGCATAGGGGGCATCGCCACACTGACCGGCACAACGCCCAACCTGGTGCTGCAAGGCCAGGTGGACTCGTGAGTGGCAGAGGGCAGGGGACATGACAGGTGTGGGGCCCGTATGCATGCTGGCTGGGAGACACACGGGGCCAGGCAGTTGCTAGGTTTATGTCACACAACAGCCCTTGTCTCCATCAGACTCTTCCCTGAAAATGGCAACGTGGTGAACTTTGCCTCCTGGTTTGGTTTTGCGTTCCCCACCATGATCATCTTGCTGCTGCTGGCGTGGGTATGGCTGCAAGTCCTCTTCTTGGGATTCAAGTAAGTGGTGGAATAGGTAAGAGAAGCCAGCTCCCCGCCTGCACCCCTGGGAGCTTCCATTTGGGTCCAGATATGTCCTATAAAAAGCCTTCTTCCTCTCGAAGCCCCTCTGGTGCCTGACATGGTTCTCATGTGAGGGAAATACTTAGTGAAGAACAGAGCAATGGGTACAATCAGATTTGTGAATGCTGGGACTGGAAACCCCATCTCCTGATGCCCAGGCCAGGCTCCTTCCCATCATGCTCTGCAGTCCTTAAATACATACTTGGTGACCCCACACAAAGCACCATCAGATAAGCTGCACATCTGGTCATATACAAGGCACTGAAAATCCCGTAAGACCTTAAACAAAGTCTCTGTCCTCATCTGGTGGGTGATGGCACAGTGGGGGCCACGAGAGAGGGGAGCACAAGTAGTAGGGATTCCAGAGGAGGTGATAACCTGAGCTGGCTCTTGCGGGGTGAGAAGTTAGCCAGGCTGAGAACAGGCTAAAGTCATCCAAGCACCAGAGCTTGCGCAAAGCACAGGGCTGAGAAAACCCCAGATGTGTTGAGGGAACTCTGAACTCTGATTCTGGAAGGCTGAAACCCAAAGAGGAGAGGGGAGTGTGAGGACTTGAAGTGCAAGAGGACAGTCACAAGGCTCTCCTGTGTCACGTGGAGTCAGGACCTTATCCTTGAGGATGAGACGAGTAGGTAGAGTTTATTCTTATATCCCTGAATTTCCTGCCACTGTTTGGAGCTCAGTGTTGAAATCAATGGGGTCACGTGTGGTGGCACACACCTATCATCTCAACACTTGCAAAGTTGAGGCAGA
The DNA here is from genome assembly GCA_004024765.1 of Zapus hudsonius. Lineage (NCBI taxonomy): Eukaryota > Metazoa > Chordata > Mammalia > Rodentia > Dipodidae > Zapus > Zapus hudsonius. The sequence goes on along the minus strand of PVHP010032209.1, from coordinate 13,063 downwards.
AGGACTGTGAGTTCAAGGTCAGCCTGAGTTACATAGTGAGAACCTGTCTCAAAAAAAAAAAAGTAAAATAAAATACTAAAATAATTGGAGATCCTGCTGAGGCTCAATCAAATCTATGATTGATTAGTGATGTCTGCTAGGCACACAGACTGAAGTGGTGGTATAGGTTGTTATTCACCCATCATTCCCAGGCAGAGGAAAACCATTGCAAGTTGTTTAGTTGTATTTTGGACAAATCAGGCAGATGCTAAGAGGCTTGTTCAAAGTTAGGGGCTGGTGTGAGGCAAGGTGACAGTTCAAGAAATGGACACAGCGCTGGGCACCACAGGGTCTTTGCCCTTAAGGAACTTGCAGGCCAGCAGGGCAATGAGATTTACCCAAGTGAAAAGTAAAATGTCAACACAAGTTAAGGAAGCAGGCCCAGCCAGCATCCTGGGCCACTGAGGACCATGAAGGCACAGCTGAGGCCAGTAAGTGATACCCGGGGGCCGACAGTCAGGAAAGGAGTTTTTCCTGGAGGGCTGCTGAAGAGGAGAGCTGAGATCCAGGGCCTGGAAGGAGCTCCGGATCTGGGCCCCTAGTCCTCCTCACCCTGGGCAGGAGAAGGCTCAGCACAAGCAACCCCTTCTCATAATGTGGAGCAAGGCCAAGCTGGGGAAATCCAGTTTCTCTGCTAAACAAGAGCCATGCTATCCAGCCAGGTGTGCTATGCACACCTCTATTCCCAGCACTCGGAGGCTGAGGCAGGAGGATTGAGAGATGGAGGCCAGCCTGGGCTACGTAGTGAGACCCTATCTCAAAAAACCCAAAACAGTGGGCTGGAGAGATGGCTCGGCAGTTAAGGCACTTAATTGAAAAGCCTGACAGCCCCAGGGTTCAAGTTCCCAGTACCCAGGTAAAGCCAGATGCACAAAGTAGCACATGTATCTGGAGTTCATTTGCAGTGGTTAAAAAAAAAAAAAACCCTGGTGTGCCCATTCTCTCTCTTTCTCCTCCTCCGCTTGCAAACAACAACAACAACAACAACAACAACAACAACAAAAAAAAAAAGGAGCTATGATGTCCCTCTGATTCTTGGACTCTTCATGGGTGGAGCAGGGCTTTTAGGGCTCCTCTGCCCCTGCCTGGCACCGGCCCCTCATCCACTGCCCCTGCCTTCTGCCTGCAGCTTCCGGAAGAACTTTGGCCTTGGGGATGAGCAGAACGATCAGAAGCGGGCAGCCTTCCAGGTCATCCAGAGCCAACACAAGCAGCTGGGTCCCATGAGCTTTGCAGAAAAAGCTGTCACTATCCTCTTCATGGCCTTGGTGGTACTCTGGTTCACCCGGGAGCCAGGCTTCTTCCAAGGCTGGGGTAACCTGGCTTTTGCCAATGAAAAGGGGCAAAGGTGAGAGGTGCTAGGCCAGAGGAAGGGGAGGTGGGCAGGCCTGGGGCTTACCACCCTGGGGTGGGGGAGGGAGCCAGTGTGGAACAGGAGATGCCTCTTGAGGGAACTCACCAGACATGTCTGTGGAAGGCCCTCCTCTCCATCCACCCACCACCCTGAGGCCCTGAGCATCCTGTCCTCTCTGCCCCTTCCACAGCATGGCATCTGATGGGACAGTAGCCATCTTCATCAGCATGATAATGTTCATAATGCCCTCCAAGATCCCAGGGCTGATCCGGGACCCAGGTAAGGGGCTCTGGCCAGCCTCTGCCCTCGCGCATGAAGCCCATCACTTTTGACCACAGTAGCAGGCATCAACAAAGCCCAAAGATTGGGCTGACCTGCTAAGAGCATGGAGATTAAGTTAGGGTCTTACACAAACCAAAGTATTCCCTCCTGCCCGTGTTAAATTCTGATAAGGACCCACTCAGGAAGGCCCAAAGTGGAGGGGCTTTTGATGACATGTTCTTCTGTGCTTGGGGAGCAGAAAAACCAGAGAAGCTGAAGGCCCCCCCTGCCCTGCTCACCTGGAAGACAGTGAATGACAAGATGCCCTGGAATATCGTGTTCTTGTTGGGTGGTGGCTTTGCCCTGGCCAAAGGCAGTGAGGTGAGACCATCTGAGGAAACCCTGGGGTTGATCTTACACCATCCCTGGGGCTTTCTCTCCAGTGGAGTTCTCAGAGCCAAGAGGAGAGCAAGTTCCTGTGGGCAGAGCCTCCTCTTACCCTGATTGCAGAATGATTTCAGCTTGAGTACCCACATGGACCTTGGGGCTGACGCAGTGCCTTCTGCAGCCTCCAGAGGGCGACATGATCACAGCCTGCCAGGCTCTGGGAACCGGAGCATCTTTCTCCAGAGTTTCCATCTTTTTAACAAAATTCCTGACTCAGCAGTCTTAGGCCTCGTGTCCTAGCTGAACTCAGTCACTGTAGAGACAGGTGGGAACTGTCAAGGTCAGGGGTCAGTACAGGAGACTACCGAGTCTAATTATGCCAAGTGCCTTGCTTGATGCCAACAACATGGAAGGAGGCAGGAACCCAGCTTGCCAGGAGCTCCATAGCTGGGGGGCAATTCTTGGCATGCAGGTGAACAGGACCCATGACTGCCCATCCTCCCGACAGCCCCTTCCCAGCCTGCTAGGAGCAAGGTCCCCCTAGCCCTAACCCTGGACTCAACTGGTTCAGGAACTTTCTGAGAGGAGTCGGGAAGGCAGGGGTAAATGGAGTCAAAAGTTATCACCCTCGCCAAACTGCAGCTTTCCCATCAGAGCCTTCACCCCTCACCTCACTGGTCCCCAAGAGCAGTAGGAGCCCTCCTTGGTCCCATCTAGGTGCTATTTTGCTTCAGAGCTGTGTTTGACTTGAAGGCTATCAAGATATGACCAGAAGCAGGGACCCCCAAACCCCCAACAGAGGGGTTGGGGACCCCAGTCAGCTCTGCCTCATATGCACCACCTTCTTCTGCCCTCAGAAGTCGGGCCTGTCTACGTGGCTGGGAGACAAACTGACCCCACTACAGAACGTGCCACCTCCAGCCACTGCCATCATCCTCTGCCTACTGGTTGCCACCTTCACCGAGTGCACTAGCAACGTGGCCACCACCACACTCTTCCTGCCCATCCTGGCCTCCATGGTGAGCTGGTCCAGCAGCCTCCTCCAGGCAGCCCTCCTGAACCCACACACACACCAGGCACAGTGGCCAGTCTGCACCTCCTCTCCTGGCTAGAGAGAGGACCCCCTGAGAATTCATCTTTGTCCAGGTCTTGAGCTCTTGGGCCCCAAGGCCTTCTGGCCCCTGAGTCAACTATGGCTGGTGACATCACCCCTTGAGTATCCCAGTGGGGCTGGCTGGAAGCCTCACCCACCTCCCTGCCCCAGCCCCTGTTCTGGTCATTCCAGGGGTGATGGGGTAAAATTGCTCCCTGGAGCGTCCCCAGCCCCTTCCTCCTCGGGTGTGTTCCCTCGGCCTTTGATGACACCACCAGAGCCCCTTTGAGAGCTGTTTTATGGGCCCCTCCCCTCACTACACCCCACAGGGCAGGGCTGCACACTCATCTTCTGCAGAGGTCAAGGGGCCCTTCCCGGTCACTCAAGGCACTCTGACAGGATCAGAGGGCAAGGGGGCATCAGGCAGTCTCTCAAAGAGGGTAAGAAGGAGAATTGGGGATCTTGACTAAGATCAGCTCTATCCATTCCCTTCTCCAGGCTCAGGCCATCTGCCTCCACCCCCTTTACGTCATGCTCCCCTGCACCCTGGCTGCCTCCCTGGCCTTTATGCTACCTGTGGCCACCCCGCCCAACGCCATCGTCTTCTCTTTTGGGGGCCTCAAAGTGTCTGATATGGTGAGTGGAGGGAAGGCACGAACATCTCAGCCCTTTGTCTTGCCTGTCTCTCCAAATCCTGAGACCCCCAAAGTAGCTGCAGTTTTCAGAGCAGAAGAGGTTCCATGTGGGTGAGGGCACAGCAGGGAAGATCAGGACATCATTATCCTGGGGGCCACGGTGGCAGAAACTCAAGTAAGGTCTATGGAGCGTAGAAACCTCCCTCAAAGAAGGCCCAGGGTCCCAGGAGCTCGTGGGGAGCCCACACATTCCCTGTTATCAGTCAAGTAAGCGGCAAGATTAGAACTTCCTAGGGAGGGTTTTGGGGTGGTCCCGAAGCACCCCTGACTTCTCAAGGATATGCTACCCAGTGACTGCTGGCTCTCCTCACCAGGCCCGAGCGGGATTTCTGCTCAATGTCATCGGGGTGCTGGTCATCACCCTGGCCATCAACAGCTGGAGTATCCCCATCTTCAACCTGAACACGTTTCCCATCTGGGCCCATTCCAACACAAGCCAGTGCCTTCTCGGCCAGCCCAACTCCACCGTGCTGGGCCCCTAGACCCCACGGGCCTCTGGGCCACGCAGAGGAAAACCCACCCATCCCACTCCTCGGAGCCAGGAGGGGGCGCCCCAAGGCCCTGGCCCCAAGGTGGACAAAAAAAAAAGGGCCCGCGCATGCGCGATCGTGTGCTCGTGTGTGTGCACAGACCGTGAGCGCTGCTCGCTCCACTGTGTGCGTAGGGAAATGCGCGTGTCCCCGTGTGCATGACACGCGCGCGGTCTGCGTGTGTGCATCGGTGTGTGCGCGTGCGTGCGTGCATGCGCGCGTGTGTGTTGGTCCCAGGGTGTGTCTGAACTGTTATCTGCTTGCTGACGGTGCACACACGTTTGCATCCACGACGACGCAACCGGCCCTTTGTCTCCCAGCTGGGCTTCCAGACTCCTTTGCACTCTATTTATTGAAACTCAAGGTTGGGGCGGCCTGGGCGCAGACCCGCATGGGCGCAGCCTCAGAGCCTGCCCAGCCCCCATGGTCATTAAAGCCTTTTTCAGTAGCTTCTGCACGTCCTTCCCGGCTCTCGAGCCCAGTTGGGAGCCGGTAGGAGCAGCCGGGCGTCGTCCCTGAGTGGTGGCCCCCATGCACCCCTCTGTGCCCAGGGCGCCCCTGCCAGGCCATTCGGAGTGGGCGCAGCCACCCAGGGAAGCGGCAGTGACATCACCAGCGGCTAATTGGGACCTGCCAGTCTCTGCGTGCCTTTGGGAAAACCGGCCTCCTCGTTCCCAGAGCACTCCCTGGACATTTACATAAAACCCTCTACCCCTGCCAATTCCTCGCCGACCCTTCCTCCAGCTGGAAAAACCGGTCCCGCTAGACCAGAGGAGGCAGGCTGACCCAGGCCAGGTGCCACCAAGAGGGACCCTCACCCAAAATGGCAGTCTGAAGCAAGAATGATGGAGACTAACCTCATGGGAACAGGTTCCAGCCTGTCATGGCCCCCAGAGTTCAGAACCAGACAACTTTGGAGGGTTCTATCTCTTTACCCCACCTTTACCTCTAACCCTCTCCTCTGCCACCCCACCTGACATTCTGCTAGACTCCGCAGTGTTCATTTCATTGGTTAAGGTGGAAGTGGAGGTGGGGAAAGATTATATTAGATCACTATTTCAGGATCAACATCTCTTTCTAGTTGGAAGTCCACCTTGGGGTCTATCCTAAGTCTCTCACTATAAATGGTAGGTAGCATGAAGGGATGTATCTTGTTTAGATGGAAGTTTCCTAGAGCCTCACCCAGTTCTCTCCTGCTGAAGAGGTATTTACCATCAGCCTTGGGTTCAAATGGAGAAGGGGTGAGCTGTGAAGAGATAAAAGATTTCATTCTGACTCTCCTGGCTAAGCTCAGCTCCTTGCAGAGGTGGGGGCCCTGCAGGGAGTGAAGCCAGGAGGGGGGAACATGGCTGTCCCCAGGGGACAGGGGATCTTGACAAGACATGTCAGACATCCAGGGGGGAGTGAGGCATGTCAGGCTAGTGGCTCTGCCCCCCAGGCTGGCATTCCTCACCCATGAAACACAACTGTAAATCACGGCTCCCACCCAGACCCACATGAGGATACCTTTCAAGGCACCAAGAGACAGTCCCCCCTTACTGGCAGCAGGTCAGCCTCAGCTGGTGGGGTTCCCCTCAATGGCTTCCCCACAGTGCAGTAGATTCCCAAGGGCAGCAAGGAGGGGCCCTCTTCCTTGGGATCCCAAGGGCACCTGCAGCCCAGCACTGGCCTCCTTCGTAGAGCACACACACATGCCCGTTCTAACTTGTTGGTTCATGAGATAGGGTCTCACCATGTTACCCAGGTTGTCTTTGAACTCACTCTGTAATCCTCAACCTCCTGAGTGCTGGGATTCCAGACGTGAGCCACCACATTATCCTGCTCAAATCCACACGCCCTACCCATGCTCAGAGGGGCAGATGTAGACTGAGGACACACCGTTATGCCAGGCGTGAGGACAGACAAGCTGAGCCTTTCTGGGACAGGTGAATGGCAGCCAGATCAGGGCCTGGAAGTCGGCCTCTCAGGTGAGTGTGCAGGGTTGGGAGACTGGGCCTTCCCCACAAGCTCAGAAAGCACCCTCCTCAGCAGGCTGAGGATGACAGGGCGGGCAGCAGGGCGGCCGGAGGCAGGTGGCACCTGTTGGCCTAATCACCGTCATTAGCTAAGCAATAAAGCGGCACAGACCTGGCCTGGCCAGCCTTTGAAGGAAGGGCCGTCAGCCTGGGTCAGGCCCGGACAGGCAGCCTGGCCATTTGGTCCCTTCTGCCACACACTCTGGACCACAGCAGGTGAACAGGGCACAGCTGGACCAGGGTCCCCAAGCTCCCTGCCAGGTGCCCACAGCCCATCTCTGCTGACGTCCAGGAAGTAGCAAGGGGCTTTGGGTATCTCCTGCCTACTGCATATGGGCAGCTCTGGAGCTAAAAAACAACAACTTCTGAGGTAAAGAGCTCCTCATTACTGGAGAAAAATCAAGAAGGTTGGAAATGAAAACAGCTCATGTCCCTAGTTCTCCACATGGCCTGGCCCTGGGAATACCAGCTGAAAGGAAGTGTGTGCCAGAAGCATGGAGGAGCTTCTTCCCCCTCAAAGCCCCTTTCCAGGCTCCCTGTGGGCTCTGCTGTGAACACAGTGTCTGCCTGTCTAGGCCAAGGTCACTTGATGCTTAGCACATAGGCTGAGATTTATTAACCAACACCTGCTGTTTCCCCTGTCTCTGTGCCACAGAGAGAGACCCCTGTGTCCACACTGTCACACACACGCTCCTGCACACCGGCTCTCACAATGCTTCCGATACCCAGAATCCCTCACGAGGCCTCTCATAGTCACAGACAGCAGCCCTTGGTGTGCTCAGTCACCTCTGCCCAGGACTCACACACGCTTGCACACAGCTCCACACCACCACAGCGCTGGGTGAGCATGAGAGCCGAGGAGAACACTTGCACGCTCAGAGGTACACGCACTGCACTCACACAGACACCGACAGGCTGCACACATCTCCCCACCTCCTCCAAGCCTCCCCTGGAGGGAGGGGTCAGGGCAGCAGGAGCAGCAGTGAAGTTCCTCCCACCAAGCCTGGAAACTCCCTGGACTTCCCAAGGGGTCAGCCGACCTGAACAACCCAGATCTCCCTGCCCAGCTCCCCACACCTCTGGCCCCAGCCAAGAAGCCACTGTCCCCCACAAGCCCACTTTGGTGGCCAGATCCTTCCAGTTCATCTCTGACATGGGTCCTGGGCTGATGCTGGTTGTGGTTGGGCCCTGGTCCTGTTCTCTGCAAATGCTTTTTAGGTTTTTTTGGCGGGTGGGGGTGGGGAGTTGGGTATGGGAATGTTGGGACTTGAACCCAGAGCCTTGTGCACGTTAAGCACTTAGTTTACCCTGAGCCACTCCCTCTGGGGCCCCACGTAAGTGTATTCCACACCAATGGAGTGAATCTGACAGGCCTCAACCTTGGGAACTCACTTTGAGAACCTAAGTTCAGCCTCCACGAGCAGAAGTGGATAGACATGCTGTCATGGTGATCTATACCTGTCATCAGGAAATTGAGGCAGGGCGATCCCTTGCCAAAAGTTCAAGGCCAGCTGGGTCTATTAGGGAGTTATCGGCCAGTCTAGGCTGTCTCAAAACAACAACAAAAAACCAGAAGTGGACAGATGGCGGTCTATTTGGATACAAGGTGCAGGGAAGGCCACATCTCCTCCATCACACTGGAGCATGGCAGACTCTGGCCCCTGGGATTTCTACACTATCACCCACTCCGGGCAGAGCGCAGCAGCCAACGGGCCATGGTTCTGACTTCCAGTCAGTCCCCAGAGCTCTGTTCAAACACCAACTGCAGCCCATCCAGACTGGGCCCAGCTCAGCTCCCACTGTGGCCTGACAGGAGGGTATTGGGAGGTGGGGTGCTCTCTGGGGAGTAGAATTAACATTGAGAAAAGATGGGGTGCAGGAGCAGATCATCTGTGAGGAGTGGGTGTTGGTATTTGGAGAGATGAAAAGAAACACTTCACAGGCCTCATCAGCCCAAGCTCTCTGGAATTCCCAAGGCCCCCACTTCAACCCCCAGGCTTTAGGCGAGGAGGAAGGGACATCCAGCCTGTGCACATTCCCTGTGCAAACGCAGAGCCTATCTCCCTCCTCAGGAGAGGACTAAGCTCAGAGCACTCATCAGCAGAATCTTGCCAGGCATAGTGGCACACACCTGTAATCCCAGCTTCTGGGAGGCTGAGGAAGTTTTAGATCATCCTGGGCTCAATCAATCCATAAATAAATAATAAGCAAAAGAAGTCAAATCTCACTGTAGAGAGGACAGTCACAGTGTCTCCTGTGTTTCATTAGGGACTCTTGACTGCTGAATTCGCTTTTATTTCTTTGACCTTTTGTTTGTTTGTTGGGTTTTTTCAAGGTAGTATCTCACTCTAGCCCAGGCTGACCCAGAACTCACTCTAGTCCCAGGCTGGCCTAGAACTGACAGTAATCCACCTACCTCTGCCTCCCAAGTGCTGGGATTAAAGATATGCGCCACCACGCCTGGTTCTTCTTTAATTTTTTTTTCCAAGATAGTGTCTCTCACTCTAGCCCAGGCTGACCTGGAATTCACCTTTTGTTTGTTTGGTTGTTTGTTTCTTTGGGGGGCGGGGTTAGGGCTTGAAGCAAGGTCTTTGTAGCCCAGGCTGAACTGGAATTCACTCAGTAGCTCAGGCTGGCCTCAAATTTATGGTGATCCTCCTACCTCAGGCTCTGAAATGTTGAGATTAAAAATGTGAGTCACTATATCTGGACCTCTGATTTTTATTGGTTTGTTTGTTTTTGAGAGTTTCATGGAGCCCATGCTGGCCTCAACACAAGGGCCAGGGATGTAATTGCTTATAATGTTCATAGCTCTGGGTTTGATCTGATCCCCAACACTATAATAAATAACTAAATAATAAAATAAAAGTTACAGGGATAAGAGACCAAGAGCTTGCTACAATAGCCCAAGCAAGAGCAAGAATGGTTTGGGTCAGGGCTCTGGGCAGCGAATATGATGAGAGTGGTTCATTTCAGATTTTTGTTTGTCTGTTAGAGATAGGGTCTCATGTATCCCAAATTGGCCTTGAACTTGCTGTGTAGCCTAGGGTGACCTTGAACTTCTATCCTCCTGCCTCTACCTCTAGAAGGCTAGAATTCCAGGTGGGCAACACCAACCCTGATTTTTTGGGGCTCAAACCCAGGGCTTTGTGCATGCTAAGCAAGCATTCTTCCAACTGAGCCTTATCTCCAGCTTCCTGCCAGCTTCTTTATTACTTTGTTTTCACATGTCCAGCTAGTAGAAATATTGAAGATCAGCCGGGCGTGGTGGCGCACGCCTTTAATCCCAGCACTCGGGAGGCAGAGGTAGGAGGATCGCCGTGAGTTTGAGGCCACCCTGAGACTACATAGTGAATTCCAGGTCAGCCTGGATGAGAGCGAGGCCCTACCTCGAAACCCTCCCCCCCAAAAAGATATATCGAAGGTCAGGGCTAGGGAGATGGTGCAGTGGTTAAAAACACTTGCTTGCAAAGCCTGACAACCCTTAGTTTGATTCCCTAGCACCCATGTAAAGCCAGATGCACAAAGTGGCACATGCATCTGGGGTTCGTTTGCAGTGGCAGGAGGCCCTGGCATGCCCATACTCACTTTCTTTCTCTCAAATAAATAAATGAAAATATTGGGGGAAAATAAATATTGAAGGCTATCTTGGATGCTATTATCTTCAACAAGTTTATTTCTTTTTAATTTTAATTTAAATTTTAATTTATTGATTTTTTTTGTTATCAAGGTAGGGTCTCTAGCCCAGGCTGACCTGGAATTCACTCTGTAGTCTCAGGCTGGCCTCAAACTCACAGCCATCCTCCTATCTCTGCCTCCTGAGTGCCAGGATTAAAGTCATGTGCCACCACGCCTGGCGAGTTTGTTTATTTCAGTGGGTTTTTTTGTTAATTTTGTTTTGGGTTTTGGTACTTATTTAGTTTTGAAACTAACTTGAGATTTTCTTTTCTCAGTCTCCTGCATACTGGAATCCCAGGCTCCAATCTCTCTCTCTCTCTCTCTCTCTCTCTCTCTCTCTCTCTCTTTCTTTCTCTCTCTCTTTTTAAATTCATTTATTTATTTATTTTTTTGTGTGTGTGTCTGTGTGTTCAATACAGGGTCTCCTGCCACAATGCCAGACACTTTTTCAAAAATATTTTTTATTTATTATCTGCAAGCAGAGAGATACATATGAAGAGAGATAGAAAGAGAGAGAGAGAGAGAGAGAGTAGAGAATGGGCACATCAGGGCCTCCAGCCACTGCAAACAAACTCCAAACGCATGTGCCACTTCATGCATCTGGCTTACATGGGTACTGGGGAATTGAACCATGGTCCTTAGGCACTGGTGGCAAGTTCCTTAACTGACGAGCCATCCCTCCAGTGCAATGCCAGACACTTGTACGACTTTTTGCATCAGGCTTTACTTGAGTGGCTGGAGAATTGAACCCTGGGCCATCAGGCTTTACAAACAAGGACCTCTAATCACTGAGCCATCTTTCAGCCACCCAAAATCTTACTCTTCGTTGTGGAAGTTTTACGAGACATTTGGAAGGTTGGCAGGGCAAATCTTTCCTATGACTCCTCTTCAAAGGTGCTTAGTTGTAGGTCAGCCTGGGCTAGAGAGAGACCCTACCTCAAAAAAACAAACAAACAAAAAACTTCTCAGTTGTTCATGTATTTACTCTTCCCCCAGACTTAAGAATCAACTTGTCAAGTGTTTGTTTTTATTTGAATTACATTGTATTTATAGATTATAAGAGAATTGATAGCTTTAGAATATCATGCTCCAGAGCTGGGGAGATGGCTCAGCCAGTAAAGGCACTTGCTTGCAAAGCCTAACGACCTGGGTTCAATTCCTCAGCACCCATGTAAAGCCAGATGCACAAAGTGGTATATATGTATCTGGAGTTTGTTTGCAGTGGCAGGAGGCCCTGAAGCACCCATTTTCTCTCTCTCTCTCTCTCTCTCTCTCTGCCTCTCTCTCTCTCCCCAAATAAATATTTTAAACATATCAAAATATATATCAAACATATATTAAAATATTATGTTCAGATTTCCAGTTCAGTAATGGGCCTTTATATTTATTTAAATCTTATTTTATATCTATTAGCAAAAATTCTATTGTTTTCTTTATGGGGATTTTGTATGCTTTTTTTTTTTTTTTTTTTTTTTTTTTTTTTGGTTTTCCGAGGTAGGGTCTCGCTCTAGCCCAGGCTGACCTGGAATTCACTCTGTAGTCTCAGGGTGGCCTTGAACTCAAGGCAATCCTCCTACCTCTGCCTCCCGAGTGCTGGGATTGAAGGCATGCGCCACCACGCCCGGCTTTGTATGCTTCTTATTAAGTTTATTCTTGCCTATCTTGTAGAGTTGTTACTGTTATGAGTTGGACCTTCTGTGTCAAGTCCAGGCTGGTATTTAACTCTGTATCCTCCTGTCTCAGCCTCCCTAGTACTGGGATTACAAGTGTGTACCTCCACACCGGACTCTATTTTGGCCTCTTCAGTTGCACAGAAGTAGTTTATATTTTTATTTATTTATTTTCAAGCAGAGAGATACAGAGAGAGAGAGAGAGAGAGAGAGAGAGAGAGAGAGAGCACCAGGGCCACCACCTTGTGGGTCTGGCTTATGTGGGTGCTGGGAAATTGAACCGGGGGCCTTAGGCACTGGAGGCAAGTGCCTTAACCGCTGAGCCATCTCTCCAGCCCAGAAGTAGTTTTTATTTTTACCCACCTACCTTCTATTCTGCTCCTTTATTTTATTCTCCCACTAGTTCTTCTATGTGTCACTTGATTCTCTTAAAGTTCTTAAGTAAACAATCAGAGCATTTGTAGTTTTCTGGAGATTTTGCCTTTTTCCTTTTCATGCCTGTATCTCTTTTCTATCTTTCGATTCCTCCTTCCTTTCCACCTGCTGTGGCAGAGGTGATGTCCAGCTCTCTTGTGACGTTTCCCATTGAGGCTATATGCCAAAATAAAAAAACTTTCCTCCCATCAGTTTGTGCTTTATCCCAGCAATAAGAAAGCATCTCCAACTGCCTGTGAGTCCAGAAATTACCATCAGTCCTTGATACATAAATAGAGCAACCAGCAACACACAAGGTGGTCTTAACCACTGCTCTTTCTCTGTGAAACTCCATTCATAATTAGCTTTAAGAAAAACGGGGCTGTGATTGACAGTTATGAACCCCAAAGAAAGATCCAGAACTAACTCCAGAAAGCAATTCCTCTACCCAAGTTTGCATGCTAGCACGTACACACCTCTACCCATAGCACCACGGGGCTTGGTGAAGAGGAAGAGTTTATTATTTATTAGCATCTATCTGGGAACATTGAACATATAAATTTATTTAGTCATTGGAATAACCCTATGGATAAATGGGTTATTACAGATAAGGAAACTATGGCTCTGAGAAAGAAATGTGGGATATCACACAGCTAACTATCACTTATAAATGAATGCATTGAGCCAGAGGTGGTGGCTAGGCCTGTAAGCCAATCCCATCACTCAGGAAGATTGCTGTGAGTTTGGAGCTAGCCTGGGCTAGTGTCAGACCCTGTCTCAAAACAAAACCTTGAATAAATAAATTTTTTTTAAAAGGGGGCTGGAGAGATGGCTCAACGGTTAAGGCACTTGCCTCCAGTGCCTAAGGCCCCGGGTTCAATTCCCCAGGACCCACATAAGCCAGACCCACAAGGTGGTGGCCCTGGT
>PVHP010032208.1:7472-20496 GCA_004024765.1 Zapus hudsonius | reverse complement strand
GAGGCAAGCGCCCCAACCGCTGAGCCATCTCTCCAGCCCTGTTGTTATTTTATTTAATTTTATTTGGTTTTTCAAGGTAGGGTCTCGCTCTAGCCCAGGCTGACCTTGAACTCAAAGCCTCCCTCCTACCTCTGCCTCTTGGGATTAAAGGCCTGAGCCACCATGCCTGGCTTATTCTTGGTTTGTTGTTGTTGCTGTTGTTGTTGTTGTTGTTTTGAGGTAGGGTCTCGCTGTAGCCCAGGCTGACCTGGAATTCACTATGTAGTCTCAGGGTGGCCTCGAACTCAGGACAATCCTCCTACCTCTGCCTCCCGAGTGCTGGGATTAAAGACGTGCACCACCACACCCGGCTGCTTTTTCTTTTTATAAAAAAAAAACAATTATTTATTTGCAAGCAGAGAGAGAGAGAGAGAGGGAGGGAGAGAGAGAGAGAACGGGCATGCTAGGGCCTCTAGCCATTGCAAACGAATTCCAGATGCATGCGCCACTGTGCATCTGGCTCTATGTGTGTATTGGGGAAGCCAACCCAGGGTTGCCAGGCTTTGCAGGCAAGCATCTCAGCAGGTGAACCATCTCTCTAGCCCTCTCTCTGCTTTTTCTTTTTTTTTCTTTTTTTTCTCTGCTTTTTCTATACAATAAAGTTTGCTTCCTCTCTGTAATAGCTTTTCCTCTAAACTTTCCTTCTCTGTGTAATAAAGTTTCTCCTTTAAAACTAAAAAGAAAAATTTTTTACCCCCCACACAGATTTATAGAACAGACTGAAACTGATGTATTGAGTGTTGGGGTTACAGGTATGTACTACACCTGACTTGTCTTTTTTCCCTTTTTAAAAATTTACTATTTATTTGCAAGCAGAGAAAGAAAGGTGGAGGAGAGGAGAGAATGGGTTCTCCAGGGCCTCTTGGCACTGCAAATGAACTCAACGTGCACCACTTTGTGCATTTGACTTTATGTGGGTGCTGGGGAATGAACCTGGGCTCTCAGGCTTTGCAGACAAGTGCCTTTAACTGCTGAGCCGTCTCTCCAGACCTCTTTTTTCTTTTCTTTTTCTTTTTTTTAAATATTTGTTTATTTGTAAGCAAAGAGATAGAAGAGAGACAGACAGAAAATGGACACACCAGGGCCTCTAGCCACTGCCAACGAAATCCAGATGCCTGTGCCACTTTACACATCTGGATTTATGTGTATATTGGGGAATTTAACTCAGGTTGTTAGGCTTTGCAGTCAAGTGCCTTAACCATTGAGCCATCTCTTGAGCCTGCTTTTTTCTTTTTCTTTTTTTAGCTTGTAGGACAGCTTTCTTGCACATCCAAGAGAGAAGACCTTCATGGAGACAGCAGTTCTGTGTGTTCTTTGTTACACATTGATGGAATTTCCAAAGAGCGGTGGAGATTACTGCCAGGCATGGCACGACCTCAATGCACATAAATGAACTATAGAAATCCATTATGATTCCACCAAGAAGCCCCTGTGAAGTTAACCTGGACACAGGAGTGTTGATTGAAATCTGCACAGCATTTAACCAGAGCCAGATCTGGGTGGGGGGGTCACCCTCTGGGCACCTCCTTTGCATCACCTCAGTATTACTGGATTAAAGAGTTGCTGGATTTTTTTTTTTTTTTTGTAAGCAGAGAAAGATAGAGAGATGGGAGAGAGTCAGAGAAAATGGGTGCACCAGGGCCTCCAGCAGCTGTAAATGAACTCCAGATGTGTGTGCCACTTTCTGCATCTTTATGTGGGTACTGGGGACTTGAACTCTGGCCTTTAGGCTTGGCAGGCAAGTGCCTTAACCGCTAAGCCATCTCATTTATGAGAGAGAAAGAAGCAAATAGAGAGAGACAATGGGTGCACCAAGGCCTCCAGCCACTGAAAATGAACTCCAGACACATGTGCCACCTTGTGCATCTGGCTTTACATGGGTACTAGGGAATTGAACTCTGGTCCTTCTGCTTTGCAGGCAAATGCCCAGTTGCTGCTTTTTCTTTCCTCCACCTCTTCCATAATGGACCCTGAGCCTTGAAAGATGTGATAAAGATGTCTCAGTGGTGAACACTGCACTGTCACTTCTCAGCACTTTGGTGAGTCACCGCGGGAGTCATCACCATCTGAAAGAGAAGCTTCTCTGGATGGCCAGTTGTGTAGCTCACAGGCGAACCATTGGTCGAGACTGTTAATGATCCTTCCTGCCTCCCAGCAGCCTGCATAGCACTTTCCGGCACTATGACAGTTACAGAGCAGAGAGGAGCTTCCAGCTCCGTTCCCGCTCGATTTGTCAGTATCCTGTGATCCCTTCAGGAGGCAGGGGTCACAGGCAAGGAAAACCTGTTTAGCATCCTCCAAGGTGACAAGGGACTTCATGTTTCTTCTTCTTCCTTCTCTCTTTCTTCCTTTTTTCCTCCTCAGTCTCCCCATTCCCCTGTCATCCAACTGAAACATTCAGACCACCACAAAGGATTTATTCCATCCAGTTTAGGGTTCCAGGTTACAGTCCATCGTGGTGGAGAAAGCATGGTGACAGGAGTGAGAAGCAGGTCCACAGTGAGAAAGCAGACAGTGATGGAGGTGACCTAGAACTCTCTGTAGCCTAGGATGGCCTGCCTCCCAAATGCTAAGCTTAAAGGCATCCACCATCATACTTGGCTTTATTGTGTGTCTGTGTGTGGTGTGCATGTTCATGTGACTGCACGTGTGCGTGGGGGGGGGGGGGCATGTGCACGTGCTTGTGAAGACCAGAAGCCTAAGAACGTTCCTCTGCAGCACTTTTTCTTGCCATGTGATTACTACACACCTCACACAAGACGACGTCTATTGGTTCACCTACATTTGCCCTTTGCCTATTTCGAGTGTCTTCCTCAATTGCTCTCCACCTTTATTACTATTTTAATTACTGTAATTATTTTGAGACAATGTCTCTCACTGAACCTGGAACTCACTGATTTGGCTAGACTGGCTGGTGGCAATTCTCCCATCTCCACCTCTCCAACACTGGAATTATAGGTGCACACTATTGCACTGGCTTTTTTTTTTTTAATTTTTAAAAAATATTTTATTTATTCATTTTCAAGCAGAGAGATAGAGAGAGAAAGAGAGAGAGCACCAGGGCCACCACCTTGTGGGTCTGGCTTATGTGGGTCCTGGGGAACTAAACCTGGGGCCTCAGGCACTAGAGGCAAGTGCCTTAACCTCTGAGCCATCTCTCCAGCCCTTATTTATTCATTTTCAAGCAGAGAAATACAGAGCGAGAACACCAGGGCCACCACCTTGTGGGGCTGGCTTATGTGGGTCCTGGGGAATTGAACCCAGGGCCTTAGGCACTGGAGGTAAGTGCCTTAACCACTGAGCCATCTCTCCAGCCTTCTGCACTGGCTTATGTTGGGAAACCAAACTCAGATCTCCATGGCTGTGTGGCACTTTACTGACTGATCCATCTCCCCAGTCCCTTAATTTTTACTATCAAACATGGAGAGGTTAAGTATCCTACCTTCCTCATTCATTCATCTCTTAGCACCTACAGGCTTCGAGCCTTCATGAACCTGAGGTTGACCGAAAGTTCCTTTCTCACAGTTTTCTTCAACTTGATGTCAACAACTCCCCGGAGCCTGTACGTGGCTCTCCTACCTCTACTTGCGCTGCCACAATGACTGTAATGTGAGAAATGACTTCCATGTCTGCAGACGTTCAGTTTGCTTCAGAATGTTCCATTCATTTGTCCGTGCAGCCACTTTCCTTATAAGACATCCTCCAAAAAAGATAGTTTACTAGCAGATATCACTGCTACTCTTTCTTCCAATATGAATAAAATTGCTTTATTTTTTATTTTTTTATTTTTTTGGTTTTTCGAGGTAGGGTCTTGCTCTAGTCCAGGCTGACCTGGAATTCACTCTGTAGTCTCAGGGTGGCCTTGAACTCCTACCTCTGCCTCCCGAGTGCTGGGATTAAAGGCGTGCGCCACCACGCCTGGCCAAAATTGCTTTATTATTTTTATCTTATGCTTACTATCAGCTTTCCGTGGTAAAACTGCTGACTCTATCTGTAAGCAGCCCTGTTCATTTTTTTAAAAAAATATTTTATTTATTCGTTTTTCAAGCAGAGATACAGAGAGAGAGAGAGAGAGAGAGAGAGAGAGAGAGAGAGCGCATCAGGGCCACCACCTTGTGGTGTGGGTCTGGCTTATGTGGGTCCTGGGGAATTGAACCTGCAGCCCGAGGCACTGGAGGCAAGTGCCTTAACCTTTGAGCCATCTCTCCAGCCCTAGCCCTGTTCATTTTTAATAAAAGACTATTTGAATATACAACATTAAAACATCACACGGCAGGGCTCAAGGCGGCTCACGCCTTTAATCCCAGCCCTCGGGAGGCAGAGGCAGGAGGATCGCCGGCAACTCGAGCTTTGCCACCCAGCGGCTCCTCCGGCCCCCGGCCCCCGGTAGCTCCCGGGCAGGTCCGGTCACCGAGGCTGCGCTCCAGGACCCCTGTGAAGACGCGCTCAGCCCCCAAGCTCCTCCCAGGCTCGGCCAGCCTCCGCCAGCCGCCCCGGGCTTCTCCCAGGAGCCCGCGTCCCGCCACGACAGGCTCCGGCTGCAGCGTGGAGCCCCCGGGGCGCAGACCTCGCGCGGGAAGGGGGCCCCGCCCGCGCCCCGTCCCGCCTCCGCGCGCCGCCGCCAAGGAACTACGCTTCCCAGGCTGCTCCGCGGCAGCCTCGCGCCCGGCGCCGCGCGCGCCCGCCCGCCCGCCCTCAGAAGCCGCCTGTTGATCGGCGCCCTCGCCGGGCCACGGCGCCGCCCCGGCTCGTCCCACGGGCTCCCCCGGGCCGGCCCCCACGGCCCGCCTCGCCCGCTCGGGGATGGGCGCACGCACCGGTGAGCGCGGGCCCGGGCGGGCGGGGACCTGGCGGGCCAGCGGCGGGAGGATGCTCGGGGGCGGCGGGAGGACGCTCGGAGCCGGCCGGGGGAGGATGCTCGGGGCTGGGAGGACGCTCGGAGCCGGAGGACGCTCGGAGCCTGGCCGTGCTCGGGGCTGGGAGGACGCTCGGAACCGGCCGGGGGCGGCGGGAGTCCCGCGTCCGCACTGCGGCTCCGCGCGCCGCGCCTCAGCGGGGAGGGCGCGTCTGCGGTCGTCGGGCCGCGGGGCTGGGCTTTTCCACGCAGGGCTTTGTTCCCCACTTTCTCCTCCCGAGAACGTTTGCTGAGCCCGAGTCAAGCCGCTCGCGGTCGTCCCAGCAGGAGACGGGGAAGGGCGGCCGCGGTGGGCATCGTGTCCCAAGCTGTCAGTCCCTGGGCGGTTCCTCCGCCAGCAGGTCCGGAGAGCCGTCCTTATTCGTTCTTTTTGTTTTTATTCTGGTTAAAATAATGGTAAGATGTGTCATTTTGAGGCTTCCCCCTGTTGGCCTGCAGAAAGGAAGGATTTTTTAAAAAAAATATAATAAAAGGCTCTGGGAATTTGTACCTTAAAGGGTCCAAAGGTGAGAAGATAATATAGTTAAAATATAAATTACTATGCAGAGGTCATGCGCGATTCTTCCGTGCCCATTAAACATGAATCCCGAGGCTCTCGGAAGGAATGAAATGAGAAGCATCCAAGGAGGATTTTCAAACGTTGGCTTCGGTGGTAGCTCCACCATTAAGGAGCTAGGGGATCCTGGGCCAGTCCCCTCTCCTCCCCGAGCTTCTTTCTCCCTGTAAAATGGGGTATTTGCCTCCATGATTTTTAAACGTCTTCCTAGATTCTCCTATCAGGGAACTGGACAGGCAGACTGCTTCTGGTTAATGCCTTTACAGATCATGGCAGAAAGGTCTTAAGAGGGGGAACACCTGATTTCTTCTACCCTCTTTAGTCTAATCTAGTGAATATTGCAGCTGTTTTGATTTTTGCATGTTACGGTGATCTGGTTTGTTAGTTCAGTTTGCTGAAGGCCTTGAGGATAGAGTCTATTGGCTCCCCAGGGCCGGGCATGAGCTGTCAAATATGATCCACAAGAAGGGTGGGGAGGGCTCTCCAGCAAGAATTAGCCAAGAATGGGGGCGGGAGGAATCATCGTGGTTTATTGTCTATACTTATGAAAGCTGCCAATAAAAAGTTAAAGGAAAAAACGGGAAAAAAAAACAAGCAGAGAAAAATACAGCTGGGAAAGAGAGGATGCTACTGACTGTTGTTTGAAAACAATGAGGACCCAATAGAAAGAATGACAGAAGCAAGAAGGTGCTGTGGGTTGACATGGAGACTCAGCAGCTGGACACCTTTGTGTGAAAGGTCGTCAAGAGCAGGATTTTGGCATTATTTCAAAGTATGTCATCACAGATTATTCAGGGAGAATGTGTCCCTAGGAATGGAGAGTTTAGGAAGTCACGACTGCCACCAAACCATCAAGTCTGACTTCTTGTGAGTCTCCTGCTGTGATTTAAAAAAAAAAAAAAAGACTAAGCCGGGCGTGGTGGCTCACGCCTTTAATCCCAGCACTCGGGAGGCAGAGGTAGGAGGATCGACATGAGTTCAAGGCCACCCTGAGACTACAGAGTGAATTCCAGGTCAGCCTGGGCTAGAGCGAGACCCTACCTTGAAAAACAAACCAAAAAAAAAAAGACTTTAATTTCACCTTTGTAACGTTCCTGCCAAAAAGATGCAGTAGCAGACAGGCCACTATGGTGGATTAAAACTTGCAATAGTGGGGGGTATGGGTGGATTTTGAATTCTAGATTAGAAAAAAGTAGCTAGGAAGGATAATTAAGGGGTTAGGGAGGCTTGCAAAACCTACCAACTAGAGTTGAACTCCCCGGGACCCTCCTCACAAAGCCTGCTGCAAAGTGACGCTTATGTCTGTGATACCAATGCTCCTAAGGCAATGGGAGGTGGAACCAGGGGAATCCAGAAGAATTGGCAGGACAACAACAACAACAACAACAAAACAATTAAAAGGAGACCCTGGGGCTGGAGAAATGGTTTGGCAGTTAAGGAGCTTGCCTGCAAAGCCTGAGGACCCCGGTTCAATTCCCCAGTACCTACACGAAGCCAAATGCACAAAGTGGCACATACATCTGGAGTTTGTTTGCAGTGGCTAGAGGTCCTGGTGGGCCCATTCTTTCCTCTCTATCTCTGTGTCTTTATACTTATAAATAAATATTTTTAAAAAGGAGACCCTAGTCGGGCGTGGTGGCACACATCTTTAATCCCAGCACTCCCGGAGGCAGAGGTAGGAGGATTGATGTGAGTTCAAGGCCACCCTGAGACTACAGAGTGAATTCCAGGTCAGCCTGGACTAGAGCGAGACCCTACCTCGAAAAACAAACAAAAAAAGAGACCCTGTCTCAAGAAGCTGGGTGGGGCTGGAGAGATAGTTTAGCAGTTAAGGGGCTTGCCTATAAAGCCTAACTACCTGAGTTCCATTCTCCAGCACCCACGCAAAGCCAGATGCACAAAATGGTACATGCATCTGGAGTTCTTTTGCAGCGACTAGAGGCCCTGCCACACCCACTCTCTCTGCCTGTCTTTTTTTCTCTCTATATCTCTCTGCTTGCAAATAAATAGAATTATTCAAAAAAAAAAAAAAGAGGGCTGGAGAGATGGCTCAGAGGTTAAAGTGCTTGCCTATAAAGCAGAAACACCTGAGTCCAGTTCCCCAGTACCCACATAAAGCCAGATGCACAAGGTGGTGTGTGTTTCTGGAGTTTATTTGCAGTGGCTGGAGGCCCTAGTGCACCCATTCTTTCTCTGTCTCTCAAAAAATAAATAAAATATATTTTTTACATTTTTTTGAGGTAGGGTCTCACTCTAGCCCAGGCTGACCTGGAATTCACTCTGTAGTCTCAGGGTGGCCTTGAACTCAAGGTGATCCTCCTACCTCTGCCTCCCGAGTGCTGGGATTAAAGGCATGTGCCACCACCCCTGGCTAAAATAGATTTTTAAAAAAAAAAAAAAAAAGAAGGAGGAGAGAGCCAGGTGTGGTGGCGCATGCCTTTAATCCCAGCACTCGGGAGGCAGATGTAGGAGGATCACTGTGAGTTCAAGGCCAGCCTGAGACTACATAGTGAATTCCAGGTCAGCCTGGGCTAGAGTGAGACCCTACCTAGTTATATATATATGAATGAAAATGCCTTAGGTCAGCAGCAGTACCGCTAGTCAGAGCTTTGGTCATCTCTGTGGAGCTATGACAAAGGCTGGGCCCTTTGTGCTGTCTCTGATTTTCCTCTTTCATGGCACAGCCATACTAGTAAGATGGTGGAGGACAAAGCAAAGGAAGCCTGCCTTCCTTCTTCTTCCTCCTCTTCCTCTTCCTCCTCCTCCTTTTCCTCCTCTTTCTTCTTCTGTATGTGTGTGTTTTGTTGTTGTTATTGTTGTTGTTTTTGAGGTAGGATTTCACTCTAACCCATGCTGACCTTGAATTCACTATGTAGTCTCAGAGGGGCCTGGAACTCACAGTGATCCTCCTACATCTGCCTCCCGAGTGCTGGAATTAAAGGTGAGCTCTTCATTGCCTTCCCAAGGCTTATATTTCTGGGTAACAGAGTTCTCCAAGGGTTCAAGCCCTCCTTCCTTCAGGCATCTTCACTCCTGTGTTTTCATTTTGCTAGAGGACTCTGTGTTTGCCCACCTGGGCTCCTGGAAGCCTTGCTAGGCACGTGGGCTTCATTCCGGTGTGCACTTTAGTATCTTATTGCACATTGAACGTTTGCCATGGGGCTGACACCCTGCTGGAGGTGAGGCTGTGGCAGGGTTTTGCAAACTTTCCACTGCTTCTGAGAAACAAATGTGAACTCCTACAGGGCCTGGGCAGGGGTGCAACACACAGCCAGGACCTGGGAAGCCTAGGATTTGGCTACATTCTTCTCCACAGCATACCTACATTTGTTTTAGTTTTTTTGTTTTGTTCTGTCTTGAGCTAGTCTCAGCATGTAAACCAGGCTGGCCTCAAACTGAGGTGATCTTCAGCATCTGCCTCCTAAGTGCTAAGATTACAGGTATGAGACACCATGCCTGGCCCTGTATTGGCTTTAAGAAAGAATAACTAGTTGGAAGAGGTGGCACATATCTATAATCCCAGAACTTGGGAGGCTGAGGTAGGAGGTTTGAGAGCTGGAAGTCATCCTGGGTTAATAGGGAGACCCTGTCTCAAAAAACAATTATAAAAGCAGTGTGTGGTTATACAAACCTGTAATCTCAGCACTCTGGAAGGTAAGGCAGAAGGATTGCCATGAGTTTGAAGCCAGCATAAAGAGTAAGTTCCAGGCCAACCTAGACTATTACTGTGAGACTGTAAAAAATTAATAATAATATAAACTTTTCCTTAAATCTTCAAGTTAATGTTGTACTCTAAAAGAGGATATAACTTTTTTTCCCCTCTGTCTCTGAGACCCTCTGGTACAATATATACAGTTTGCTTTGACAGGCACTGTTAGTGGTTAAGGTGCTTTTGCAATTAATGTGTCATTCTCTGATGAACTATGAGCTCACTTGGTATACAAGAATCATCTATTCTGATCACTGCCATTGTCCCAGCAGTGTCTGGAAAGTGTTAGACTGTAAAGAATGACATGGCCCCTGTCTTGTAGGGGTTTGTGTCTGCTGGAAAGAGACCCTATAAGTAACATGCATGAAAGATAAGTGAACAAGTGATCAACATGAAATTGGTGGCACAGGCAATGCCAATTCTGTGGGCCCAGGTGATTTCAGAAAGCTCCATGGTAGTGGTGGAGGCATTGGACACAGTGCAAAGCGCCATGGCCATGGTCACTCCCCCACACTGAACTCTGACTTCCTTTCCTTTACTTGACATTAGTTGTACAATATTTATTGGGTTCCTACTCTGGATCATGACCTGTGCTGGGAGTCAGGATTTTATCAGTGAATAAAACTTAGAAAGTAATTATGCCAAGGACAGCTGTAGTCAGAAGGGTACCATATGGGTGAACAGGGACCTAGACCTTGTCTAGAGTCTGATGGAAGTGAGGCTCCCATTGCGACAAAGCTGAGTCAGGTAAAGTCATCAGGTCTGGGGTAGGTAGGGAATCACAGGGCTCTGAACAAAGGGAACATAAGGCATGATCTAGGAACTGGAAATGCAGGAGACTGCATCCAGGAGGATATGGTCTGTGCAGAGGCTGACAGAACCATGGAGGCCAGATTGTGTACTTAAATTTTGCTTTTTTTTTTTTTCAAAGCAGGATTTTTTTTTTTTTTTGAGGTAGGGTCTCACTCTAGCCCAGGCTGACCTGGAATTCACTATGTAGTCTCAGGGTGGCCTTGAACTCACAGTGATCCTCCTACCTCTGCCTCCTGAGTGCTGGGATTAAAGGCATGCGCCACCACACCTGGCTTAAAGCAGGATTTCATTCTAGCCAACGCTTACCTGGAACTCATTCTGTAGCCCAGATGGGTATTGAACTCATCGTGATCCTCCTATCTCAGCCTCCTGAGTGCTGAGATTAAAGGCACGAGTCACCATACCCAGCAGTTTAAAAAATTCTATTTTAGGGTTGGGGAGATAGCTCATGGATTAAAGCTGCTTGCTGGCAAAGCCTGGCAGCCTGGGTTTGATTCCCCAGGACCCACATAAAGCTAGATGCACATAGTGGTGCATGCATCTGGAGTTCATTTACAGTGGTAGGAGGCCCTGGCACACCCATACTCATTCTCTGTCTATCAAATAAATAAAAATATTTACGTTTTACATTCTGTTTTAAAATACGCATGTACTATCTGGGCAGCCCGCACCTTTAATCCCAGCATTCCAAAGTCTTGAAATAGGAGGATTACTGTGAGTTTGAGGCTAACCTGGGATGCAGAGTGAGTTCCAGGTTAGCTTGGGTTAGAGTAAGAGCCTGCCTCAAAACAAACAAAAGTAAACACAGTATGTGCATGTTCACTTGCCTACTGTATTAAATAGTGTAACCATAGTTCAAGAAGATAATCAGGGCTGAAGAGATGGCTTAGCGGTTAAGGTGCTTGTCTGCAACGCAGAAGGACCTGAGTTTGATTCCCCAGTGCCTATGTAAAGCCAGATACACAAGAGGGTGCATGTGTCTGGAGTTCATTTGCAGTGGCTGGAGGCCCTGTCATGCCCATTCTCTCTGTCTGCCTCTGCCTCTCTGTCTCTGTCTCTCTCTCTCTCTCTCTCTCTCTCTCTCTCTCTCTCTCTCTCTCTCTCTCTCAGAAAATAAATAAAATAAAAAAGAAGATAATCAAATATACATTGCACTAGAAAGTGAATTATGATAAAATTCAGAGAAATATTGGAAGATCTTTTCTTTAAGATAATAAAGCCCTTAAATACAAAAGAAGGGTGAGGAAGAAGAAGAGGGAGGATGAGGAAGAGGGGGGAGGAGGAGGAAGAAGAGGAAGAATGACTCTCTGGTTTCTTGGGCAACTTCTTGAAATTCTAAATTCTAGAGGAGGGAAGAGGATGAGACTTCTTTGACATATTAGAAAGGCTTGAGGTAATCAAGGAGAGATGTTGTTGGTTGGACAGTTGAATACCCAGGTCTGGTCCTCAGAGCAGGATCTATAATGAAGATAGAAATTTTGGAGTCAGCAGGAGATAAATTACAATGAAAATGTCAGAGGCAAGTGGGTTCCCATAGCAAGAAGGTCTGATATAAAAAATGAATTTCTAGCCAGGCATGGTGGTACACGCCTTTAATCCCAGCACTTGGGAGGCAAAGATAGGATGATTGCTGTAAGTTCCAGGCCGGCCTGAGCTAGAGTGAGACCCTACCTCAGAAAAACAACAACAACAAAAGAATTTCTAAGATAAGACTTTAAAGAGTATTGGGTGAAAAGAAACCAAAAAGGAGTGACCAAGGGATGCATGCAACATGGGTAAATGTACATGCAACGTGGGTAAAGTGGTGTCGGATGGCACAGAAAACGCCAGGTGTGGTGGTGTGTGCCAGTGCCAGGAAGGCAAAGACAGGCGGATCCCTAGAGCTCTCTGGCTAGCCAGTCTAGCCTAATTGGTGAGCTTCAGGCCAGTAAGAGAGCTTGTCTCTGCCGGGCGTGGTGGCGCACGCCTTTAATCCCAGCACTCGGGAGGCAGAGGTAGGAGGATCGCCATGATTTCGAGGCCAGCCTGAGACTACATAGTGAATTCCAGGTCAGCCTGGGCTAGAGCAAGACCCTACCTCAAAGAGAGAGAGAGAGAGAGAGAGAGAGAGAGCTTGTCTCCAAAAAGGTAGACAGTGTTGTTGAGGTTGCCGCTTGGCCTCCACACGCATTCACATCCAGAGACACATGCATCCATGTATAGACATACAATTTTTCAAACAGTGATTAGAGAAGAAGCACTTGTGCTTCTGGGCTGCCTGGTCCAAGACCTCACTTGCCTCTGCCCTACGGTCCTGCAGGGCTGAGATCTGAGCCAGGCCTCCGCGGAGCAGATAGGCCATGAGAAGAGAAGCCCGTATTCCAGCACTTTCACAAGGAGCAGTGGTCCACACACTGGCCACTTGAGGGAAGGTTACTAAAGAGGCTCTTTACAAGGATGTTGTAGAGAATCCAAGAAGCGGAACCCTGGACCAGCCATCACCCCAAGGCCTGAAGTCAGCAAGGACAGGACTGTACGCAGATGTGGCCTTCTGGTCCCGAACCCCCTCTTCCCCCCCCTTGAGTTTCCAGCACAGAGTAGGTAGGGAGTATAAACGGAGGGACAAACGGAAATATTCCAGAAAATTACCTTGGAAGAATTCTCATGAGAGAGTGGGTTGGTTTCTGGGACTCTTGCGTGACACCTCTACACCAAAGGTGCTGTTGAGAGAGTAGAAGAGTTTATTTTGCTGTTGTAACAAAGTACAAATTCAGTTGATTAAAACAATACAGATTTTTCACTTTAGAAGTTAGGAGTCTAGGGCTGGAGAGATGGCTCAGCGTTAAGGCGCTTGCCTCCAGTGCCTAAGGCCGGTTCAGTTCCCCAGTGCCTACATGGGCCAGACCCACAAGGTGGTGGCCCTTGTGTTCTCTCTCTCTCTCTCTCTCTCTCTCTCTCTCTCTCTCTCTCTCTCTCTCTCTCTCTCTCTCTCATACACACACACACACACACA
>PVHP010032207.1:0-20485 GCA_004024765.1 Zapus hudsonius | reverse complement strand
CCAGGAAGACCAGGATGAGTACTAAGATATACAGGATCCCTTGCCACAAGGACTAATACAGACAGCCCACGAAGGAGGATATACAACTGATCAGGGATGGGGAGGGGGGGAATTGGGGAAGTCGGGATAACAACGCATGGTTTGCCCACTAAATAATGTAACTCATTATGGACAATAAATATTAAATTTAAAAAAAAATTCAAGAATCTTTAAAATTAGTAATTATTAATATTAATTGCAAGCCAGATCCTAATAGAAGTAATATTAAATGATAACTCTATTTTAAAAGTGGTAGTTTAGCTGGGCATAATGGTTGATGGCTTTAATCCCAGCATTCGGAGGCAAAGGTAGGGGGATCATAATGAGTTCAAGGCCAGTCTGGAACTACAGAGTGAGTTCCAGATCAGCCTGGGCCGGAGCAAGCCCCTACCACAGAAAAAAAAAGTGGTAGCTTAGTCATGCTATCAGAAAAGACTTTCAGGTTAAACACTGCCAGATGAGCAAATACTGAACCCAAGTACCTAGTTGATTAAAGGAAACTTACCAGTCAAAGTTATTGAATCATGAACCTCAGTTCAAACAAAAAAATCACCAGAACTAGTAAATATCTCTCAATTATAATCATTTCATTCTAGTCACAATGATTATTAAGAAAAGAAGCACTGGAGAGATGGCTCAGCAGTTAAGGTGCTTGCCTGAAGAACCTAAGGACCTGAGTTCAATTCCCCAGTGTCCATGTAAAGCCAGGTGTACAAGGTGGTTCATGCATCTGGAGTTTGTTTGCAGCGGCTGGAGACCCTGGTACACACGTTCTCTTTGTCTCTCTTCTATTGCTCTCTGCTAACAAATAAATAAATAAAATATTTTTTTAAAAAAATTACAGCAAATGCTGGAGAAGTTGTGAGGAAAGAAATACCCTTATTCTGTGCTGGTTCTTCAAAATAAAACTACCGTATGACCAAGATAAATCATTCCAGAGATGCAGGTGCAGAACTTTCAGTCAGCACCCCTGACTGAAATACTCGCAAATCCGTGTTTTTGCGGTGCTATTCACAATAGCTAAGAAAACATATCAGCCCAGCCGGGCGTGGTGGCTCATGCCTTTAATCCCAGCACTCGGGAGGCAGAGGTAGGAGGACAGCCATGAGTTCAAGGCCACCCTGAGACTACAGAGGGAATTCCAGGTCAGCCTGGACTAGAGCGAGACCCTACCTCAAAAAAAAAAAAAAAAGAAAAGAAAGAAAACATATCAGCCCAGACATCATCAAGGAATGAACAAAGAAAATGTATCGTATAAAAACACTGAAAGAACAAACTCAAATCATGACCTCTGCAGGAAAACGAATTCACCTAGAGATCACTATGTTAAGAAAAAAAAGCCAACTGGAGAGATTGCTCAGTGCTTAAAGGTGCTTGCTTGAAAGCCTGACAGCCTGGGTTCAATTCCCCAGTACCCACATAAAGCCAGATGCACAAAGTAGTGCATGCATTTGGGCTGGAGAGATGGCTCAGCGGTTAAGGCACTTATCTCCAGTGCCTACGGACCCGGGTTCAATTCCCCAGTACCCACATAGGCCAGATGCACAAGGTGGCGTCTGTGTCTGGATTTCCTCTCTCTCTCTCTCTCTCTCTCTCTCTCTCTCTCTCTCTCTCTCTCTCTCTCTATCTCTCTCTCTCTGCTTGTAAATAAATAAAAAAAAGTTTTTTTAAAAAAAAAGAAAAAAAAGCCAAGCTCAGAAGAATAAATACCATATATTTTCTCATCTACAGACTGATTAAAATGCATCTATATGTGTAGACGCAGGTGTGTGGGGTGGTGTATGTGTGTAAGATGAAAGCAGAAAGGAAGGAAACCTTAAATCGGGGGAATAGATCTTCAGGGAAAGAAGAGAGATGGCTTAGCGGTTAAGGCGTCTGCTTGCAAAGCAGGACCTGAGTTTGATTCCCCGGTCCCCATGTAAAGCCAGATGCACAAGATGGTACATGTGTCTGGAGTTCGTTGCAGTGGCTGGAGGCCCTGGTGTACCTATTCTCTGTGTGTGTGTCTACCTCTTTCTCTCTCACTCTCTCTCAAATAAATAAATTTTTTTGGTTTTTTGAGGTAAGGTCTCCTCTCTCTAGTCCAGGCTGACCTGGAATTCACTATGTAGTCTCAGGGTGGCCTTTGAACTCATGGCAATCCTCCTACCTCTGCCTCCCGAGTGCTGGAATTAAAGGTGTGTGCCACCACGCCCGGCTTCAAATAAATAAATAAAATATTTTTCAAAAAAAAAAAAGAAAGAGTAGCTTAATACCTATGACATGAAAATTGAAGAGAAATAGTTGGGGACAGGAAAGGAACCAAGAGGGTATCAGGAGCCGCAGGGACTGCACAGTTCCAGGGAGGCAGAGACAGGTGGATCCCTGGAGTTTACTTCTCAGCTAATCTCCTAGTCAAAGAGCTCCAGGCCAATGAGAGTCCTTGTCTCACACCCGAGTTTATTGCATGATCTATATACATGTATGTATACATACACATACACCTGCACACATACACATGTTCACCTACACATACGAACATACATACACACATGCAAAAAAAAACTGCTCCCAGAAGGCATCTTCAAGTTACACTGACCAATGGCCTGAGAGTGCAGAACACACTGCTATATGGCACAGAGAAGCAAGTCAAGAAGTGCCCATCTGTGCAATAGTGGCACCCAACCTAGGTGGGTAATCAATAGCTGGCTAATTGGCTATGAGATCCACTCAGAGGTAGGAAACCCCTAACTGGTAAGGGGACCCAGGGCAACCTTGAATGGGGACCAAGAACCCCATCTCCAAGGGGAAGTCCTCACTAACCATAGGTCCTCAGAAAGGCTATGCCCTCCAAATGCTCACCAACCTGGCAATATTTGTCTCAATTGACCAATAATGATCTCACTCTCCGCTGGAGACTCTGTTTGTATCTTTCAGAAAGCAACGTGAACCGGGGATAAAGGAACTCCACCAAGGGGACCTGATGTGTAAGGGGACACCCAAGCAGGAGACGATCCATGTAGAGCCCAAACACAACCTCTAAGGAAGTGAGATGATGAGCAAAACATCTATTCCCACAGCAAGGTAGATAACCTATGGAAGGACAATGGAAACAGGCACCAAGGGTGCCCAAAATTGTCCAAAACACAAATTTAGAGACTTTTACAACCCTAATAACTATGGAAAATTTGAATTCACCCACTATGACTCGGGGAAATTTGCAGAAGAGGGGGTGGAAAGAATGTAAGAGTCATGAGGGGGGAGAATAACTAATGCATAAGAGGGAATGTCATCATGGATTCAGTGGCTTTATCTAGTAACCTATGATACTGAGCATAGTGTTGTGTTAATATATATAATTTTAAGCCAATAAAAACATTTAAAAATGAAAAAACTGCTCCCTGAAAAAATTTTGTAGCTTATGAACACTAGTTACCATCTGTAAAGCATCATTACAAATATATTTAGTAAATATTCAATGATTATTAGTAGCCACTAATATGCTTTAGATTAAAAATATCCCTAGGAAATGGTATTTTCCACTTAAAGAAAAATCAGACCGGATAAGGCAAAGTCATGGTAGATTCTGAAATATCAAATTAAACTTAAAGCCATATAATCTTAAATTAGTGGACCCAGGTAAGGTGTCTTCACTGAAGAGCGACTAAATCCTAGCTTCTTAGAGTAATACTTTTACTTATACAGGAACCCATTATTTCTTTTATCTTTTATTTTAAGAAAATAATTTTGATTTTTTTCTGGGTTATTAAATGCGATTTCTAAGACATCTGCAATTCTTTGTGAATTCTGACACTCTGAGGAGCCTAGCCATGGCACTAATTGAATAGGTTCCTCAGAGACCTGCAAGCTGTCAAATACATAAAGATTTCTTTTTGTAATGCAGTATTTCAGTTCTCTGCATACAACATCAAAACCTTAAGATCAGAGAGAATGCAAAATATATTTAACTGATACTGAAGAAGAGAAAAATACATTTAACCCCTCCAAATATTCTGGATGAAGAACGAATTATTCAAAACAATTTCAGCATTCATCCCAAAGCAGTAAGAAACTGGGGAGAGTTATCATTTAAAATGGCCTATCAGTTAGATTTATCTCCTTGCTGAACATCTATCTTTCTTGTCACTATTATTACACCATGAAAGCCTAAAAACTTATAAAGCTATCTACCTATGATGGCAAAAAGAATTGCAATGTGAGCCCTGGGGATGGACGACCTGGGAGAGTCCTAGGCACTAAGCACATTTGCATACATCTGACTGTCTAGGGAAGCAGACCAATTACACAGTTCCCCAAAGGTAGCTTAGTCAGAAAATATTACTTCAAATAGCTTTTTAATCTATTTGATTGATTATGTATGATCCAGTTCAAATTTCCAAGCAGATTGAAAAGGAGAAGAAAGAGTAAGTGTACAGAAGACAAGGTATGAAAATATTATGCCACATATAACACAATATTTATATTATAATCTCAAAGAATAACATATTTATGTTATATGTCATATAATTTAATAATTATAATAGTAAATAATATATAAATATTCTAAATGAGGGATTTTTGAACAAAAATATAAATATAAAGTACAGTTATGTATATTTTTCAGACAGCACTCTTGATATAATGTACTGAAAGTTTATGCCAACTTTGGGGGAAAGACTAAGTGAATTCCATCAAGATCATCTCTACACTCAAAGGGATTTATGCCCAAAATGAGTTAACTTCGGAAATATATACCTTCTAAATAATTTTTTTAAAAAGGGGAGGGCTGAAGAGATAGATGGCTTAGCGGTCAAGGAACTTGCCTGCAAAGCCTACCAACCCAAGTTCCAAGTTCAATTCCCCAGTACCCATGTAAACCCAGATGCACAAAGTGGCACATGCATCTGGACTTTGTTTGCAGTGGCTGGAGACCCTGGTGTGCCCATTCTCTCTCTATCTATCTATATCTATCTACTTGCAAATAAATTATATATACATATATCCTCATAATGGAAATATTAACTCCACTGGTTATTGATAAGCTTTAGACTTTAGACCCAATTAACTTTATGTCATTTCCAATGTTCATATTCCCCTAGTTCAAAAGAAGATCTTGAAAATTTAGCTTTTGTTTCAGGATCTCACTTGCCAAAGAAATCTTCCCAACCCTTTTCTTCACCACACAGGACCCAATCTCAATAGTATTCTGGCTTTTCCATATCCTACACTTTACTTAATGAAGAACTCAATGAACTTACAACCATTATATCATAATAGTAGTAGCTCAAGTAATTAATTTGTATTTAAATTTTACTAGTTACTTTGCATGTAGGTGCTCATTTTGTTATCATAACCAACCCAGCATAAAAATTGGGTACTGGGACGAAGCTGAAACACAGAAAAATTAAATAATTTACCCAGGCTTTAAATGATAGAGGAAATTGTGGCTATGCAGGCTAGCTAGTACTGAGAGCTAGTGTGTGTGTGTGCGTGTGTGTGTGTGTGCGTGTGTGTGTTGCATTCCTCCCATCATACTGTCAATGAGCCCGTACCTTACCAAGTTGGGCTACACTAGCTAACCGCCAAGCCCTAGGGATCCCGTCTCTGTCTCCCAGTGCTGGAATTACAGACACAGGCTGCCATGCTAGGGTTGTTACATAGGTGCTGGGGGTCAGAACTCAGGTCCTTGTGCGAGTGCAGGGACACTTTTCCATGGAACCAGCTTCCCAGCGCCACAGCTCACACAGTTAATCCTTTTACCAGGACATCAGCCAGATAGGAGAGCGGTGGGATCTTTTAATATCAATAGACACAATAAAGAAAAATTGGGTAACTAGTCTCTCTAAAGGAATATTTTGATTTTGTCCACATACTGTGGGTTGGATAGAGGGGAGGAATATTATCACAATGGTGTCATCTCCCTATTGGGGGATGTGTGACTTGAATCCTCTGTTTCTTATTCCTTTTTCTTCTGGATAAAAATTTTCTAATTGCTTGCTCTTAAGGCATCTTAATTTAGATTGCTTGTTACATATTTTTATCAGTGTCATGAGTAAAGATATGTACTGTAGATACATGTTGGATTATTTACCTCTAGACTCAAAATAAGATCTCTATATAAAATCTGATTTAGTAGAAACGTGTCAAGCTTTACCTTCAGGCTTATGAAATGTATTTTTAAATTTCAAACTTGAAACATGTCACAGTGTTGTATAAATTTTGGCTCATTTCTTTTGCTATTCCTTTATACAATAAAATGTTTTTATATTTTCAAAATTTTTATAATCTTTCTAATGTTAATTATTTAGAATTTGTTCAATGATAAGTATTAGATGGATAAATGTATTAAAGAATAAGCATGCGGATAGAAAATTAAGTCATTATTAAAAGTTCAGAATGAACTAGCTCACTAGGAACCAAGTTTCTGTTAATAGACAAATAACACTGCAGAATTGGCTTAAAAATATTACTACATACAAATTATTTTTAAATTAACATATTGACATCCAATACAGGATATCCTGGCTGTTTCCAGGTCTATCACTTCAAGAGGCTAACATAATTCAAAGTAGCAGAAATATAATTCTACATATGAGTACATTGAAATTCATGAACAATATAGAAAACTGTGATATTCCAAGTGTAACTCAAAGAAAAATAGATAAGAAATAGAGCCTTTTATATTTAAAGATTGCCCAACAAGAAAGTTGAAATTGTATATTTTTCCAGAGAACTACAGATTTCTCTAGAATGCTTATAGTAACTACCCTTACAACTGCACAGGGTGCTCTCTTTGGCTGCCAGTATCTAAGCAGACAGCCTGCCACACGAGTTACAGAGGTGACCTCTGGCTGCTGCTGAACCACCTCCCAGAGCCTCCTAATTCCATATTCAAATGGTTGTGAGATTTCATATCTGAATAATTATATAAAATCCTTGTGAATTCATTTTATAGCCTCTGGCTAGTTCTGGTACTTAAATTCTCGGAGATAAAGACACAGAGTGGGTATATTAAGTTAGAGAATGAGGTCAAAAAGATCCAGATAAGAGGAGCTTAAAGGCTCCAGACATAAAGAATTAAGAGAGAATGCTGTATACCCTCATTTGAACAAGTGCATGCTCTATGCAAGTCTGGAAATGTTACACTGTTCTTCATTCATATTCACAATTAACACAGGCTAATAAAATGAAAGCTCATGCTAGAGCTTCCTATGGTAGTGAAAAATCATATGTAGAAAGTGTCCACTATATTCACATAATGCATATTTCACAGTGATGTGAAGCTGGAGAAGTGAGACCTAGAGGTTTGGCTAAGCATCTCTTCTCAACTCAGAATACAAAATTGCCTTTAGGGCTGAAGAGATTGTGCAGCGGTTAAAGGCACCAGCTTGCGAAGCCTGATGGCCCAGGTTCAATTCCCCAGTGCCCACGTAAAGCCAGATGCTCAAAGTGGCACATGTGTCTGGAGTTTGCAATTTCTGGAGACCCTAGCACACCCATTCTCTCTGTCTTTCTTCTACCTCTCGCTGCTTACAAATCTATAAATAAAAATTTTAAATACTTTTAAAAATAAATAAAAATGTGAAAATGTTATATGTTTCTAAAATAATAATTGATAAGACCATTTTAACTAGCAGGATGGAAAGGATTCATTTGAAGGAAGAATGAAGATAAAAAATCAAGCAATATCTAACATCACTTGATTGACTATTTTAAAATATTAGCACTAAGCTATCTTTATAGAGATATCATATCTATGTGATTAAGAAGATAACATGCTACCTGAGATATGAGAATATTAAAATATTAAACCAGATTACAAAATCATATTTTCAAATATGTCTGAAATGTATAACTTCTTTTACCATTGATAGAGTTTTAGTGGTATATTTCAAAGACTAAACAAGGGTTTATAAATTATATCAAGGGTGGTCAGCAATATTTCAAGCATTTTTTGTTTGAAACCTCCATGCCAACTACTTTAAATACAAAGTAATACCCATAAAATCCTCCCCGGGGTATTCATTTTCCTTAGCATCACTGTTGTAGTGAAGGAAGACACAACTAGACCTTAGATATGAATAGTGAGGATGAACCAAAGAAAGATTAGCGGAGACAGTATTTTAAAGGGCGCACATGAAAGTGATTGGAACTAGACGTTTAAGAGAGAGAAGTTGAAAACAATAAACCATGGACCCACAATCCAAATATCTAAACAGCCAAACCTGAAATGATATTGCCCCTGGCTAAGCGGTGAGGAGTGGATCTGACTTTATTGTTCAATATCCCGTGCTCCAAAGTACTAAGGCAAACACAAGCCAGGCCTAAGAAACTGCCAAAAGGAGCTCTCAAAGCAAATGGGAAAATCACTCACTCCCCAGATAATGTTAGATGTACCCAAGAGTGGACACTGAATACATTCAGAAGTGAGGCCAGAAGTTGATAACATGATGATAATGAATACAAATTCGGGCTCCTCAGAAAACAAAGCAAGATGGATCAGTGTTCAAAACAAGAGCATGGAGGGGGGGGGACAAGGGGAGATGCAACCATAAGGAAACACAAAGATGAGGATCTCACTGGCTATGTGATCCAAGCATGTGGTGGGAATCATTCTACTTCTACCTGCATATTCTTAATCTACTGTGTTAAAGCAACGGGCCCTCCTCATAATTGGCATTTGCTTGACCACTATTTGTTTACTTCATATCAAAGTCGAGCCATAACTCCCCACAGTAAGTAAAATAAATCTTGTTCATAGTACAAAAGTGAGCACAGGAGTGACTGGCTCATATAACCATATACATGATTAGAATTCCATAGGGCTAGCTCATATAAAAGTATGCATGAGTAGAATTGCAAGTGAGCGAGTTCAGCTCCTAAAATTTCAATGACAAAAAATAACAATCATTTATTAAATAAAATTCAAGATAGGGGAAACAAGAAGGGAATGGCTTGTGATCAGAAGATGAGGAGAGAACAGAAGGAACCGTGTAGTATGAAAGCAAAAGGGGGTGATGGTGGGAATAAGAGTACAGGGTAAGGAGGAAGGTGGGAAGAAAGAGGAGTGAATAGAAACATAAAAATGTTTGAGGATTTTGGGAGATGATTCTGTGGTTATAGGCACTTGTTTGAAAAGCCTACTGACCTGGATATAATTTCCCAACACCCACATAAAGCTGGATTCAAAGTGGTGCACACATCTGTGATCCTGGCACGCCTACAACAACAGGTGGCAAGAAAGGAGAATCTGAAACTCATAGGCCAGCTAGTCTCACATTCCTTTGCAGTCTGGCAGGTTATTTGCAATAATAGCAAGAGACACTGTTTCAAAAAAATACTAGTGAACTAGTTGGAGGGAGGAAAGGAGCAGAAAAAGGGGTGGGGATCTGGAAAGACAGAGGGAGGAGAAACAGCTGATCTAAATACATGTTGTACATACATAAAATTTTCAATAAAAAATAAAAGAGCCAGGCGTGGTGGCATGTTCCTTTAATCCCAGCACTTGGGAGACAGAGGTAGGAGGATTGCTGTGAGTTCAAGGCCACCCTGAGACTACATAGTGAATTCCAGGTCATCCTGGACTAGAGAAAAACCCTACTTTGAAAAACCATAAAAAGAAAGAGAGAGATGGAGAGAGAAGGAAGGAAGGAAGGAAGGAAAGAGAAAGGAAGGAAAGAAGGAAGAAGAAAGGAAGGAAGGAAGGAAAGAGAAAGGAAGGAAAGAAGGAAGAAGAAAGGAAGGAAGGAAGGAAGGAAGGAAGGAAGGAAGGAAGGAAGGAAGGAAGGAAGGAAGAAGGAAAACAGAAGAGTGTCTACCTGGAAAGAAGGGACTCTGGAGGAGGCATACAAAAGGGTGAGAAGAGGAGATGGGAGGGGACCATGATCACTGTACATTGTATATGTGTATGGATGTTGTCAATAAAAAGCTTTTTTTCTGCTATGTATGAAGAGTCAGAAACTTCTGTGTACTGAGTAAATAGGGGCATTTATCTGAAATGTCAGATAGAGCTTCATTGTCCCCATGATTAATCACTGAGATATCTTACTTTGAATCACTGTGTGAAGGATAGAAGGCAGAGAGACAATTACCTAAAATGAGGCAACCCAAGTTTGATGCAGTGGTGACTCCTGGAATCCCAGAAGTCGGGAGGCTCAGGTAGGAAGACTGCCAGACTCCCCAGGCCAGCCTGGACTACATGCTCAATTCCAGACAAGCTTGGCCTACAATAGCAGACCCAGTTTCAAAATAAAATCAACCATTGCTCAGATATATGTGAAGGTGAACTGGTGTCATCAAAAGTTCAGCTGTTTTCTATATAACTAAAGAAGATTCACATGGAAGAGGGGCTAAAAGTAGAAAGGATTATCGATAAGAAAATGTGTTTGTCTAAGAAAAATTGAGTGTGCAAGAATGACAGAAACATGGACACGTGAAACAGAACTTTGTAGTCCCCAGAGTGAGTGTACAGGAAAGTTCTCACCTATTCTGAGATGGGGAAGGTGAGGGAGGGAAGAGCCTGAGTTGTGCTGTATATTTAAATCTCTTGGATATTTTAGAAATTAATGTATTGACTTTACCTGAGACCAATAAATCAGTGTTATTGAGAGTGGTTTATGTTTTTATAAAAGTGTCCCAGAGGTTTTGGGTGCCAACCAAAGAATGATACTTGGTGTATTAGAATCAGAGGGGCTTCACTTCAAAATGAGAAGCTGAATAATTGAGACTCAAAACAATGTCAAAAAGATGGATTATATGAACATAAAAATAGAAAATAAGGGGAAAATATAACATATAGTCCAGGTTAGTGGTGAGGAGAAAAGTATGAATACCAGTATGAAATATGGCAATATGAAAATAGAGGAGTAAAAGTCAGGTCAGATAGGTGGGAACAGATGTCCCTGGGAATGAAAGGGGAGATGAATGGACAGGAAATGATGATGACGTTGGAGTGTCTGGTTTGGGTGGAGAAATGTGTGTTATCTGGCTAAACAACATATGGAAAGGAAGAAGAGTAATTTAAAGAATACATGAGGATGAGGAGATCCAAGGTGAATCGTTTATTTTGTGAGTACTATGGAACTCAACTCCCACAAGACCCAGAAGGGATCGATCTCAGAATGAAAAATATGTTGAAAACATAGGTACAGATAATGAATCACAAAATGAGTGTTCCCAAATCAAGAATTATAACCCGGTGTGGTGGAGCACACCTTTAATCCCAGAACTCAGAGGCAGAGGTAGGAGGATTGCCGTGAGTTTGATGCCACCCTGAGACTACATAGTGAATTCCAAGTCAACCTGGGCTAGAGCAAGACTCTACCTTGAAAAAAAAAAAAGGTAGAAAATGAGAGCCTGCACCTCAGAGGTACCAGAGTGAATGACAGAAGACCAGACTAAAGGAAGAATGGTAGTGTGTTCATAGAATACACAGTGTCCCACATCCTTAAAATAAAACAGGAATTAAACGTTGAGTATCAAGTTCACATATTTACTGAAAAAAATTCAAACTTTGACTTTGTAAATAAATGAAGACAGGAATTAAAACTTATATCCAAATATCATGGCTGTCAAGGTGGTATCTTAGGCAAGACAATATCTGAGCCAGTTGGGCCCATTTCCTGAACTGTTGGGCCTCTAACTAAAAAAAACATAACATCAACGTTAAACCACCAATAACTGGTTGTTTTTCATTTTCCAAGGCAACTCCCCCAATATATCCCACAATGAGTGGGATGAGTGATTAACACATCTATATATCTTTTTTTCATTGGATGGAAGATTGAAATGGACAAAAAAGTAGATTCAAGTGTCAGCTCAGTGAGACGTCAATGCGATTCTTACACATATTGTCACATATGGGCTGAGGTTGTCAGTCGTGAGACAAATGACCCTTCATTCTCTCTCAGAGTCACGCCTGGAATTCTGATGGAAAGGTCATGTGACAACTACTCCTTTTCAAAACCTCCAGATACAAAATGATTAGCCATAGTACTCTGATCGTTCATAAGCTCTCTACACTTGTCATCTTACATCGTCAATGTGCATCCTTGTACTTGGATGTTTCCTTTTCATCCTCCCCACATGTATCCAACATCCTCAGAGACCCACCCAAGATAATTAAAAAGATCCAAGTTGACAACAAAACCTAACCATCACACCCACCATCTACTCCAATATGTTCAGCTTTCTCAGCCCTGGGAAATTTTGAGGTGATAAAATACTACATATCTAAAATGATAATAACTAACAGATTACATGCCTACTGCAAAATTATTGTATTTCTTAGTTGTTTTTATTTAATATGTGCAATTACTATTTTCTAGAAAAAAATAATAAAATTTACATGTAGAGTCGTCGGTAGTCTGAATACACTAACATACCTAGATAATAAGTCATAAATGTAAAAAAAACTAATCATTTATTTGGTGCATCTCCTTTAAAATTAAAGATACATAAGCCCTATACTGTTGCTAAATATATGAGGTAGAAAATGCTACATGTGCTTTGAATTTTTTTTTAAAGCATTTCAAATTCAGTGTAAACCTGTAACAAAACACAGACCAAAACTTTATGGCATGTGCACTCTTATTCATTTATATATTCTCTTCTTTCTCTGATTATAGACATTTTACCATGCTAAACAAGAACCAAAATAGAGCAATAATTACAAAACAGAATGAAATGAAGGAAGATAATTGAGCCACTTATTCTCAGAAACGAGATCTTTTAGCTAAGAGGAAAAAATGCATTCAAAATACTCTCCAATCTCTCAAAACTGTTTCCAGACATACACATGCCTCATATGCATGTCATAGAAAAAA
Source organism: Zapus hudsonius (assembly GCA_004024765.1). Taxonomy (NCBI): domain Eukaryota; kingdom Metazoa; phylum Chordata; class Mammalia; order Rodentia; family Dipodidae; genus Zapus; species Zapus hudsonius. The sequence goes on along the minus strand of PVHP010032207.1, from coordinate 7,643 downwards.
ATCACCTTTGGAATAGCACAGTAGTTGAATTTCTAAGATTTATTGCTGAACCTCAGGGTGGCTCTCAGTAACTTTGCCTAAAAAGTATACGTTTAATGGAAAGCGTGCTGTGCTTCTTAGAAGAATTGGTTCCAAGTCACTGTGTATAATTAATGGCTTGCCTACATATTTTTTCAATAAAACTATTCCTGCTGAATTTTAAGCAGACATTTTCAATAGCAGAGTGAATGTATCTTTGTGGCGATATCATTTATCTACCATAATATCCGAAGAATAATGAGGAGACTGATACTCTACAGATTCACAACTGGGTCAGAATACACAGCTCTGAGATACTGTCTTGTCAGCACAAAGTGGACGAATTCATCACAGTAAGCTGAGACTTACTTTCACAAAAAGATCAGCAGGAAAGTTAAAGTGATTTTACAAGTTTATTGATGCAGACTATATGGTCCATAGAATTGCCTTTCCAGTCATCATCTGGCACATGTAAAACGGAAGTAGCAAGCTGCCTCTTTAATTAGATACACTATTGGCAAAGAATTTTTGAAGCAGTGGTCACGAATTATCTTTTTTACTCTCAATACTGTTGCTTAGAACAGTTAAACTGTGATATAAATGGATCGCAAAATAATTCAGCTAAAATTTAACTTTTGTATTTGTACCTTTGAAATATCAGCAAATTATGAAAAGAAAATTTTGAATTTTCAAAGCATCAGCAAGCAGAAAGTGAAGGTTGTTCTTCGTCCGTGTTGTCCGATGGAAGCATCAGGAAAGGAGTTCTGAGCGGGTTCTGGAAGTTCTAACCCAAAATGTGCCCCCAGGTATGTGAATGACTTCTCTCTCACTGAAGAAACAGCAAATGGTAGCAGAGGCTTTCTGTGAGCTCCCCTTCTTCTTCTTAAGGGAGAGCTCAAGCTTGTCATCCATATCTGACCCAGGAGCTTCAGGAGGGAAATTTAATTCACTGGACAGAAGCTAGAAGCCAATAGACGGCCATCAGCTGTCACCTGTCCTTATGGTCTACTCATCTTTCCCCCAAATCACTTACTGGTCCCTAAACTGCATTCGTCCTCTGTTCCTTCCCCTATGGTAGCAGCATATGAGCTCCTGAATTCATCAAGTTTCTGGGTCTCTTTCATTTCTTTTCCTGTGATGCTGTCGTGCACATCACAAATACTCTTTTCCTGCTATCAGTTTATTACATATATGTATATTCATAAAACCCACAGAGGGTAGAAGAAAGTATTCTTTTCTACAGTTTCTTTCTTTTTTTTTTTTTTTTTTTTTTTTTTTTTTTTTTTTTTTTTTTTTTTTTTTTTTTTTTTTTTTTTTTTTTTTTTTTTGGTTTTTCAAGGTAGAGTCTCACTCTAGTCCAGGCTGGCCTGGAATTCACTATCTAGTCTCAGGGTGGCCTTGAACTCACAGTGATCCTCCTACCTCTGCCTCCCGAGTGCTGGGATTAAAGACGTGCACCACCACACCCGGCTAATGTGTAGCCCAGGCTGGCCTCGAACTCATGATCCTCCTGCCTCTGCCTCTTCAGCAATATCCTACCGGTGTGTTTTTTATCTCTGTACACAACCCCTCCTCTAATCAATTTGTAATCATTTCAATGCTTTATCTTGATTTTTCAGAAGAGAAAAATGTCTGAGATTGGTGAAGGAAAAGAATATACATTTCATTTTGTGCTTTTTCATATTTACTCAAACTTCATAGTGGTATAATAACTTGTACAATACTTTATCTAAGTGATACTAATAAGTACTTGTTCATCATCATTACTGAGTAGATAAATAAGTTGCATCCATAGATACAAAGAATGATATCAATAACTAATGTGTGTTGATCCCTCAGAAATTGAAAGGTTTTTTTCAGAAACTTATACATAAAATTTTAACTTAAAGTAGTTAGCTTGAAAGAGAAAGTATCTGAAATTATAAATAAACTATTTCACTCACCAATCTGCTGAGACATTTTGGTTTCTGGTATTTTGAAATGAAAACAAAACATAAAAAAATGTGACTATGAAGCAAGTGAAAATCAAAAGGGTACAGACTTTTGCAAGTATCATGTGCTAAAAATAAAACGAAAAGGTTTGAAGACTTAAAAACAAATCTGGAAGGGAACTACGCCTAGGCAGATAGAACTGCAGCAGATGATGAAAAGCCACTGAAAAGGAGGAGACAAACAATAAAGTGAGAATCTTTGAAAAAGCTGGAAAAAAAGGGATGGCTATCGAGAAAAAAAGGGAAGGAAAAACAAAACCAGTACCAAGGCAGAGCTATGGCAAAGCATCTGCTGAGAAATGGAGATGTGAATGGCTGGAGGGGGTAGGGAACTCTGGTCAGCCACAGCTGGTCGCATGATTCGAATCACAGGGAGGGGGCTGGAGAGATGGCTCAGCAGTAAAGCACTTGCTTCCAGTGCCTAAGACCCCCGGTTCAATTCCCCAGGACCCATATAAGCCAGACCCACAAGGTGGTGGCCCTGGTGCACTCTCTCTCTCTCTCTGTCTCTCTCTGTGTGTGTGTGTGTCTCTCTCTCTCTCTCTCTCTTTGCTTGAAAATGAATAAATAAAATTTTAAAAAATCACAGCTAGGGTCTGGAGCTGACGATGGAGAGATGATGAATAAATACGCTCATATGAATGCCATTTCTACTATGGACACCTATTTTTACAGAGCTGATAATACTAAGTGATATTTACTGCATAAAGTTTAAAGTATCCATTTTAAGCTTTTTTAAACTTTTTATTGATAGCTTCCATAATTATAAACCATAATCCATTATAATTCCCTCCCCACCCTCCCTCTTATCTCTTCCCCTCTCAATTAGTCTCTGTTTTGTTTCAGTGTCATCATCTTTTCCTCCCATTATGTGTAGGTATTATCAGGTACTGCAAGGTCATGAATTTCTAGGCCATTTTGTGTCTGGAAGTTTGCGTCGTAAGCAGTTCTGCCCTTCCTTTGACTCTTAGAATCTTTCTGCCACTTCTGCAATAGACTTTGAGCCTTGGGAAGTGTGACAGTCTTAGTGTCTTAGTGCTAAACACTCCACTGTCATTTCTTCTCTGCACTATGGTGTCTTTTGTGTTATCCCAGTGGTCACCGCCATCTGAAAAAGAGAAGCTTCTCTAGCCAAGAGTGAGAGTAGCATTATTATATCTAAGGTCATTTTTAAAGAAAAGTGCTTATAAGGCACATTTTGGTGGGCACAATATATGCATATAGCCAGACAACAGCAGGGCTCATGACCTCCCCACCACAGGCTTTGAACTAGGTCTTCAGTACCCGGCATGCATTCCCTCCCATGGAGCGGGCCTCCAGTCCAATTAGAGAAGAATTGGTTTCCCCCACAATAGACCCAGGTTTGATTCCCCAGTACCCACATAAAGCCAGATGCACAAAGTGGCTCATGCATCTGGAGTTTTCAGTGGCTAGAGGTCCTGGTGTGCACATTCCCTCTGTCTCTCTTCTCTCTCTGCTTACAATAAATAAAATAAAAATATTTTTAAACTTGAGAAAAGGTCCTTTTTTTAAATGGATTGCATATATAATGGTAGCTCTGAGATATTTATTCTGAGACTTAGTTCAGAAGCTGCATTTTAACTGGATTTGTCATAAAATGACATAAAACAAAACATCAGTCAATAGCCACAGTGGCATTTTTGTCACAGAGAAGTCACATTCACACAAAAAAAATCATTTATATGTGTATCTGTGTGGCTTGATATTTACATTGACAGTGTGAGAATTCTCAGGAGGTTAGAGATAGTTTAAATAAATTCCCCAGGGCAAAGATTTTTTTCTTACCAAACTGTTAGAAAAGACCTTAAATGTTATATAAAATTTTGCTGAGCATGTTGACATGTGAACAGCAAGATTTCTCATACACAATCATCATTTGATGCAAATGCTAACCTCACTGGAGCTTATCTTTTATAGAGTCAAACTTCCCTGGAGCCCTTCCCTTCCCTGGGCTGGTTAAGACACCTATGCTCATTTTGAGCACCTAGGGAAGCTCTGGTTTCTGTCCATTCTTCCTATTCATGTATATTGGAAATAAAGCAATAGAAGGTAAAGAGTAAAACTGCATCTGATTGATGTGTTTTAAACCACACTTTTTTTTTGAGGTTCTCTCCCTAGCCCAGGCTGACCTGGAATTCACTATGTAGTCTCAGGGTGTCCTCGAACTCATGGTGATCCTCCTACCTCTGAGTGATGGTTTAGTTTTGATGTCAACTTGACCTTTCAAGTAATCTTGGGTGGGTCTCTGAGGATGTTCACAGGAAGGCAGCCTCTCAGTAGGGAGCAGGATGTAAGGAAGCTCAGGAGAGCTAGAAGTAAACATCCTTTCCTGTGAGGGCAGGGCAGGAAGGAAATTCAGAGACTCAGGAAGCCATTAAGTCTGGGATAGAATTGCAAGACCCCACCCTAGGCTATATAAAGGTGAAAGAATTCTCTCCTTGCCCTCGTGCCTGTTCCCTGTTCTGTATGTGTGGTGTAGGTGATTGGTTTTTCTCTCTGCTTGGACCTGTGAAAGAGGGGACCTCTTTCACTTTTATGGAACTTCCCCTGGATCTGTAGTTCGAATAAATACTTCCTCCCCCAAATTGTGCCTGGTTTGGAAATTCATCCCAGCGGTGTGTGGCTGACTACAACACTCTGCCTCCCAAGTGCTGGGATCAAAGGTGTGGGCCACGACACCCAGCTTAAATCCTACTTCTTTAAGATGGTTGAATCCTTGGATTTTCTTCCGTGGTTTCTACAATTACTACAATGAGTTATTAATCCAAAATCCTAGTCAACTCACTGGAGGAAATGAGCTAAAATTAGTCCAGATGAGACTGCTAAATATGTAAGGTGTTTGATGCTAAAATATCATAATGAGAAAATCACTTTGGCCCCACTCTCATTTCCCCACCTATAAAAATAAAGAGATAATAGAGATATGTAGCTGATAGCATATATGTAAATAGGTGAGAAGATATATATATGTATATATATACACATATGTGCGTGTGTGTGTCTGTGTGTGTGTCTGTGTGTCTGTGTGTGATGGGTGTGTAGTGGATATGATTTTAAGTGTTTATGAAGGTTTTCTTCTGAAGCAACATGAGGATTCCAGAGAGAAATATATATGTATAAGAAACAGGTAAAACTGCAAGCCTGCTCTCTATGCATATGAGGGGCTGGATGGATTGGGATACAAGCAGTAATTGACAAGGTAGCACTGAGACAGTTATGTATTCACAGTGGAAGAAAACATTTCATTTGGCAATTTGCTCCAAACTCCCAGTTTCTCAGGAATGGGTGAATATTGGATAGAAATTTGAATTTATTCAGATTATCTTCAGACTGTTACAGCAGTCAACTTCTTATTGCTGGCATAAAGTGCCTGACCAAAAACAGTTTATGGGAGAAAAGGGTTTATTTTGGCTTACAAATTCCAGGGGAAGCTCAATGATGGCAAGGAAAATGATGGCATGAGCAGAGGCTGGACATCACCTCCTGGCCAACATCAGGTGGACAATAGCAACAGGAGAGTGTGTCCAACACTGGCAAGGGGAAGCTGGCTCTAACACCCTTAAGCCTGCCCCCAGTAATACACTGACTCCAGGAGTTTCCAATTCCCAAATTGCCACCAGCCGGGGACCTAACATTCAGAACATATAAGTCTATGGGGACACCTGAATCAAACCACCACACAGGCTAAACAAAATAAAAGAGAAACGAGAAAATTGAGGGCACATGAGAAGTATTGTCTGCAGAACATACACTAGTAAACAGACAGGAGACAGCGTTGAGCAGGCAAAGATGGATGTGAGTGGGATGAGGTAATAACTTGAATTTGACAATAACAAGATAAGAATTTCCCATAAAGGTTAACAATCAGGAGAAACTAACATAAGAGTTCAGTGAACAGGGAGATCAGATTGTGAGCATCGAGGAGTTGCTCTTACAAGTATTGACAAGGCCTTGGTCAGATATCTGAGCACGTGGTCTCTGCACCTGCAGCATTTGGAACACGTTAGAGCTGCATAATCTCAGATTCCATTCCGGATCCACCAAATCGGAAACTCTAAGAGCAGAATCCAGCAGTGTGTTCCCTTAACATGGCTTCAGGAATATTCTATGCATATGGAGGTGAAAATTCCCATCCTAGAAGGTATCCCTGTACACATGGATGATCAAGTTAAGGTGGCATGATATGTAATGTAATGAGAAATACATAGTTTTTTTTCTTCCTTAACAGAACAAAATACCTAAAACCCATGCAATTCCTTGAGTGGTAGGGATGAAGGAAATATCCTTTCAACTCTACTTAAATTTCAAATAATGACATGACTGTAGTCAGGACTTCTTGATAGCTACAGAGAGGAATAGGTAGGTTTACAAAAAAAGCATGATTAAGATGTTACAATTGTCAACCTCCTCCTCCTCCTAAACCAAGCTCAGAGAAGGGGGAAAGGGTTGTAGATTTAATCACTAATCCTGATGATATGTTTTTCAATCATACATATGCAATAAAATGTGCATTAGAACCACTAATTGGGGCTGGGGAGATGGCTCAGTGGTTAAGGTGCCTGCCTGCAAAGCCTAATGCCTCGGGTTTAATTCCCCACTACCCACATAAAGCTGCACCAAGTGGAGTTCATCTGCAGTGGCTGGAGGCCCTAATGTGCCCATTCTCCTCTCTCTCTCTCTCTCTCTTTCTCTCTCTCTCTCTCTCTTTCTCTCTCCCCTTGCAAATAAATAAATACTTTTTTAAATGCTAAATGGTTGGGTTTAGTGAGCTTCAACATTGATGAACACTTTGAAGTACGGAGAGGGTTGTGCATAGAAACTCAGTGAGAATTTCTCCAGTCCTGCCCTCTCCATCTCTTCCAATTGACTGTCTCTGCACTCTATTCGTTACAGTAAACCAGCAAACACAAAGTGCTTTCTTGAATTCTTGGGTTCCAGAACCTAGGAAGTGGCCACAGGAATTCCTGCTTTATAGCCTGTGGGTCAGGGACACTGGGGGTGAGAAAGAAGAAGGCGATTTTGTGGAGCTGTACTTTTAACCTTGGCGTTGGATGCTGACTGTAGAGTAATCATATGAAAGTTCAGTTAAAGGGCATGAATTCTACCTGGTGCACTGGAGCATACTTTGGTGTGGAAAAAAAAAGCCTACAATTTTGGTGTCCAAATGTCTGTGAGATGGAACCATGCAGAACACCTTTTCTTTGGATCGACAGAGAAATTGAGATGAAAGAGTCACCCATGTGTGGGACGGACATCAGCTAGAATTAAAATAGAAAAATGAGGAAAATGTTATATTAAGCTAGAATTAAAACTGCCAGTATATTGACTGATTGGAGGTCAGTAAAGACTGCTTTAAAACAGAGCTTAAAAAATATACAAGAGAGGAGCCACCACAGTCATATCAGGGAGGATCCATAGGGAACTCAGCAGACAATGAATGATGAACAAGGGACCTATAACCACAGTCATTCAATCATCACAGGATAGGCCATTGAGACAGGAACCAAGGATTTTTGACACAAGGACCTCTAAGCTCGCAACATTAAAGCAGCCTTATTACTCACCCACCACGACTCAGGGAACTGAGCGGAAGAGGGGGCGGAAAGATTGTGA
>PVHP010032206.1:0-20475 GCA_004024765.1 Zapus hudsonius | reverse complement strand
TGTGTGTATATATATATATATATATATATATATATATATATATATTTCTTTTTAGAGCAGAATAAAGATTAAAAATTCAACATAATGACCACACAAACAGTAAAGAACAGATGAACTAGGAATGAACATACACATCTAAACTAGTGTTTAGTAGTATTTTAGCTCTTGGTTCAGAATTGGCATCAGATAATTTCATTATATTCTTCACATATACATGCAATTAAATAAATAAAATGAGTAAAGCTAATGATTAAGTAATGGTGGCAATACATAATAACCAAAGATTTTGAGGAGGTCATTAGTATTAGGAAGTTATGAATAAATGATGATGGATTGACAATACAGTTCAGTGGCAGAGAATTTACCGATAAGTAATTCACCCCAATTACAAATTCTATCCTGACAAGGTGGTAGAAAATTTAAATCCAGACATTTGAAGGATTTCCCAGGCAATATGCCACACAGGACATTGGGAGACAGCATCAGAAAGACCTCTCCGGACTCACAGCCTCTGCGATTCCCACCGATGCGCCCATTGTCTGAGTTCCAGTGGTTTGCACTCTCTAGTGCATCCTTTCCAGTCTTTATAATTTGTCTTCTTTTATCTCCCTAAAACAAGACAACACAAAATCTTTGCTAGTTTCTAAGAACGAGCAAGAGAATAAGAAAAAGAAATATGGAGAACAGTAACAAACTAAGCTGGGTAGGGTAGTGTGCACCTGTGGGCAGCACTTGGGAGGTGGAGGCAGGAGGATCACCAGTGTCTGCTAAATAACAATTTCCAGGCCAGCCTTGACTACCTGAGACAGTGCCTTAGACAAAATCCAAAAGGTATTAAAAAATTAAATAAATCACCAAGGTATAAATGAAAACAAAGTGACTTTTGTATTACATTCCTCACCTGTGGGTTGGCACAGAAATAAGGCTCATATTTCTATGTTCTAGATCAGAGTTTGTGCAATTTTCTGAATAAATTAAGATGTGTCCCTCTGTACCCCTAAACATTTGCACTGCCTCTCAGCTCAACTCTTTGGTGATTGAACTTGAAGAAAAATGGAATGACAATTTTGCACATACCTTTGTTTACTTCCCAGTGTTGAAATTATCGCAAGACATAGAAAATTAATCAAGGCATAGAAAACAAATTGAGAAAGTGTCCAATCAGTGGGAAATGGGCTCAATGGCAAGTTGCATTTCTTGCTTTATTTAACCCCACTTATCTGAACACAGAGCTTATTAACGTTCTATTGCCGAATGAAACCGCTGAGTCTAGTTCAAGTCTATTACTAAGATTATCACTCATTAGTAATTAATGTATAGGTCAAATAAGTATTTCATAATATTTGCATGCTCCAAACTGTGAGCTACGTTGCAACTTTTTAGTGAAGGATATTCCTGGGTTAACTTGTTAAAATCAACACAGCTTCCTCCTCGCCTTCTGACATGTTTTTCTACCATCAATTAATGAGCTTTTCTATTTTTATCTTTCCCAGGTTTAACTTGCAGAGAGGAAAATACATCTCAGTTGATACAGGAGTGTCAGGTGGAGAGGAGCTGCTGAACAGAGACAAGGGTTTTAAGCAGATAGTAAAATGGTGAGATCTCTGTAAATAGGTGATAGTCGAAACTTTCAAACGGAAGCTCTCTCCAAATGAGAGAGGAAAAGGAAGTGAAGAAAATATGGAGCTCTCTCAGTTTTTCAGCCCAGAATACAACACTGATGATAAAGAATGAAGAAATCTGTCTTTATTGTAATATATATTAAAAAATATATTTACTATTGTATCTCGAAAGCTGGCAAAGGTAAACACAAAAGTAATTCTGTTTTTTTTTTCTTTAAAGGTGCTTCTTGGATTAAAACTATTTCCAAACATTTGGAGAAACAAATTATAATATTTGAATAAATAAGTATACATGGGGCATAGTTTTTAAATCTTTATAGACCAATGTCATTTTAATTACGTAAAATATAGTAAAAGGATTAGGCTTGGTCTAAATGCACATTAGTGTATATACTAACTCACTTTGGCAATTCGATCTCAAGGTTATGCCTTGGAAATTTTCATTATAAAGCATTATAAAACACCCCAAATCTCCCAACACCCTGCTTTCCATTCATTCCTGACTTTCCAGAGCAGCTGTTTCAGTCCATCTCCAAAGATATTGAGGTCTTGTATATAGTGACATACTTCAAGATGTCTTCCCTCTCCTCCTGCACTGTCACTCCTTCCCACGTAGAGACCATAAACATCACTGAGCCACTATTGCCTATACGCTCAAGCCTTCCTCTCCTGTCTGTCTCTCTCACTTTTGCAGGAAAAGAAGGCAGTTAGTGGTCGTTAACCTCAACTCCACACCGCTTCACCCGTGCACTCCAACAGATTCATTTGGTTGAAGTAAAACCCACAATCATTAAGAAATACTTTTCAGTTCAAGACCCAACTTGCAAAGAGCACCCCCAAAGACCCAGATAATGCTGCCACCCTACCCTTGGATGAGTGCTTTCCAGTTTCTCAAAGGGACTCTCAGACACTTTCTCCTCTCCCCATCTGTCTCACTGAGACTCAGATGTTAGTCAACTGCTACAACTTGAAAAAATAAAAGTAAGAAGATGAAAATAGCACAAAATCCCCCAGAAAGTCTACCAGTAACTTTTGTGCTGTTGTTGAAATACACTAACCTTATTTCTGCCCCTAAAACTTCTGCCTAGAAAGTCCTGCACTCAGATGGTCACCGTGACTTTCTCATTAAAGGAAATTCTCTGATCAGATGTCACTTTCCTGGAAAGATGCTCTCTGAGCAACCCATCATAAATGTGCAATTCATTTTCTGTGCAAAGGTCTTGTTACTACTTAAAACTACAGTGCATGTGCTTATGTTTCTTTTTGTCCATTTCAGAATAAAATCAGGATTAGAGACTGGTGAACTTCAGTCTAAAGCACTTGAAACAGTGTATGACAGGCACATAAACTTGGGGGCATGGCACACCTTTATTCCCAGCACTCAGGAGGTGGAGGTAGGGGAATCACTGTGAATTTGAGGTCACCTTGAGATCACACAGTGAATTCCAGGTCACCCTGGGCTAGAAGCAAGACCCTACCTCAAAAAATCAAAAGAAAAAAAAAGCTACTTTTGAATAATTCATTAAAGTTGAAAACTAAAAATACAGCGAAAGAGTCTCAAAACCTCTACCCTGAAGACTTCGTGGGTTAAATGAAACATCTGAATAAATGGAGATGTACTATGCTTGTGGATCAAAAGATTCCAAATGTTGGTGTTGTTTCTTCATCATTTTTTAGGCTGAAGCCTAATCGAAGTCCAAGCATTATACCTGAAAACTGAGAAGATAATTAAAAATTTTGTAAGAAAATGCAAAAGATGTGTAAATGGTAGAAACTATGTGATATCCCAGCTCAAACAGTTGGGCAGAAAAGAAAGAGGGATTACTTTCTCCTTTTACCTCCACTTATTCTGTTTAGGCCTCAGTGGATGAGATGCCGTCAACTCATTGAATGGGAAATACTCGTTCTGAGACCACTGATTCAAATATTCATTTCATCTGAAATACCTCCAGGGACAAATTTAGACGTCATGTTTACACTGGCAGTTTGTGGTCTAGACAAGGTAACATATATAATTAAGCATCACAAATAAAAAAAAGTTGTGTTAGGATTATATTTATACCAATATCTTAGTTATCTATTGTATAATAGACCTTCTCAAAAATCCAATGATTTCAGAAAATAAATGGCCAACTTGGTGATGAATGCCTATAATCCCAGAGTTCAGGAGGCTGAGGAAGGAGGATTGAAATGAGCTCATAGCCAACCTGTGCTACACAGTGACTACAGCAAGATCTACATAGAAAGGTCCTGTCTCATTGCCTCTTCCTAATAAAAATATAGCATGCTGTCAGATGTTCATTTTGGACAATGATCAGTGGTACTGTCTTGTCTCTGTCCTGGGGTCAGCAGGCTCTCCTAGGATTGACCAAATTGCTTCCATGATATCACACACAGCCGGCAGGACTATTCACTGAGGACTCAATTCCCGTATACATTTCCCTCTTGGACTAGGTAGACTTCCACACAGTAAGCCAGCTGGGCTTCAAGAACAAGTATTCCCAGATTCAGGAAGCAGAAGGTGTCTCTTACAATATGGGCACAGAGTAACTTCTATACATGATTAATTAAGATCTTATTTGTAAAGCCCTCCTAGTCAAACAGGGGACAAAAAGATGGTGGCTCATGTCAGAGAAGGTGTGGCCATCTCTACTGTGACAGATATATAAAGGATAAGGTATATAAAGCGTGCAGATTTCAAGCATATTGATAGGAATCAGAACAGTTTTGCCTTGGAGTAGAAAGGATGGAGAGATGTCCTCACAAAGCTCATAAACAAAGTGTTTCAGAGGGTAAAAAACTGTCCATAGCTTGATTAAGGCAGTGGTTACAGAGGGGTGTAAATAGCTCAAAAAATCATTAAGCTGTATGATTTAATCTGGGAAAATTATATATTAATAAGTAATAGCTTTATTAAAATTATTTGGGAGCTGATTGATTCTAAGTGAAAATATTAATGCTAAATGGAAGGTCAGGAGTCAGGAGATTATGCACAGTTCTTTTGAGAAACTTTTTTTAATTAGTAAAAGAAATCAAATAATAATGTCTCAAATTGGTTTCAAGCCATGCTTACATCAAAAAAGCTTACAAACAAAACTTCTTGGCCAGGCATGGTGGCACATGTCTTTAATCTTAGCACTAGGGAGGACTAGGGAGGAGGATCACCATGAGTTCAAGGCCAGCCTTAGACTTCAGAGTGAATTCCAGGTCAGCTTGGACTAGAGCAAGACCCCACCTCAAAAACAAAACACACACAGACACACACACACACACACACACACACACACACACACACACACACACACTCATACACACAAATCTTAAAAATTTAAAGGAAAATAAAAACTTCTTAAAGAAATTTAAAGAAAATAGAATTAACATTTTATTAATCATGAATGATAAATAGCATCTGCACATATATAAAAATGCATGCTTCTATAACTTGATTTGTACAGTATTTTCATTCGTGTTTTGAGAAAGTGAAAAGGAAGAGCCCTAGCTAAACCCATTTAAAAGTCATTTCGTGAAGTATATTGCTATGATTACAGCAAGGTTAAAGCCAACACTTGACATCCTGGACTTTGTGCCCTTGAAAAGCACAGGCAATATGAATCCCTCAAGGACTTCTTAAATCACAAAAGAATTACTGGACTGTTAAGTATATTTTATTAGATTTCAGTTCTTAGTGATCATGGCTGTCTGTAGTACTGAAGGCAATTCCTTTAAATTTTGCATTAACCCAAAGACTCCATGTTTCAAAAATTGTCAATAACATAACAAGACAATAGCATAAAAAATCAAGTGTCTAGCTTCTTTTGTTTATATGTGGCCTTGCTGCAGAACAAACCCAAGATCTCTGTGCATAGCAGACAAATACTCTACCACTAAGTTCCATTCCTAGCTTACGAACATAATTACTAATGATAGTTTAATTCAGTTGCAACCTTAAACACGTATCTATGCTTCCAAAAGAACCTCAGTTGGGAGCTTTGTACCTGAGTTATCATTCTGCAGCTGTCTGTTACTGAATGAAGGTTTTCCAGGCAGTGGTATAGGTCTCAGCATTGGGGTGTTAGCTACTGACTAGGTTCCCAAATGAAAGAGTATGTAGAACATGGAACTCTATTTTATCTAGTACCTAGCCTCTCTGTCTTTCTATTGATCTTCCTGAATATCCAAGTGCCTGGCCATTAATGTCGTCAGTTCATGAATCTATTTCCACTGAAAGAAAAATTTCCATTGGCTATCTCCCAACGTCTTCTGGGTCTCTAGTGTTCTACTACACGATGTTACCCAGCACAGTTAAGGTTTCATCAAGAACCGCCCCATGCGGTCCTTTCTCATCCTGGAGCCCCTGGCAGCATCAAACACCATACCTATGCCCACAAGGTGGGATGTGTGGAAAAGACCTTCCACCAGGGAGATCTTGAAGCTTTCTGCTTCTTAGCAATTCTTCTCCGGTGACTCCTAGGCACCCAGCAACCTCGAGAATACCTTGTGGGTGTCCAGATGCCCTAATATGTTCTATTATGGCTTCCTTCTTTTAAGTTAAAACAGTCTGCAAAATAACAAAATAAACTATTCTTCTCTCCATGCCCTCATACCAATCAAAGTCCTCAGGTCTCTGGCACGTTAACAAAATAAATCCCAGTGAAGTAGAATGATTGATAGGTCCAGGCTCCGTGGAACTACTTATGGAAATTGATTTCTAATTAGTGGAAAAGTATCAAGAGGCGGATACATAATTTTCAGCACCCGCCACCTGTTCTGTGCCTATTCTGGGATCCCATCGAAGAGGCTTGCCTGAAGAATAATGTTCAGTGTCTTGCAGGTTCACTCTGAAACTTGTCAGTCAATATCGCAATGCCTTGGGAGTTGTTGCTTTGGAGGAAAAGAAGTGGTGTAGGGTATTTTTGTTTATTTTCATTGTGTTCGTGTGGAGAGAGCAGAATGAGCTAGGAAGCTCAATCTGTTTCTATTGTGAGGTTAAAATTATTTTTCTAGATCAGTCCTTGGGGCCCCAAGGACTGATCCAGGCTGCCCACGGAGGAGGATATCCAGCTGATTGGGGATGGGGAAGTGGGGTATTGGGGAACGGGGGATAACAACTCATTGTTTGCCCATTAAATAATGTAACTCATTATGGACAATAAAAAGAATATTTTTTCTAACAGTAAAGAGTCACTACCCCCAAACACTCGAAGGACTTCCAGATTCCTTCAGACCTCAAACGCCTCAGGGTTTAGCATTTAAGGGTTACTGTCTGGAACTGTGAGGCACCTCCCCTGCACCATGACGGTGTCCGTGCCACCAGCTTGGTGCCCACAAAACACCAGTTGACTCTAATGTGAACTCATAGCTCATGTAGGTGGAGAGTATTTTTTTTGTTGCACATCTGTGCATATAGCATCAGTTCTAAGTCAATGGCTGGTTCATATTTTTTAAATATTTTATTTATTCATTTTTAAGCAGAGAGATACAGAGCGAGAGACAGAGACAGAGAGCACCGGGGACACCACCTTGTGGGTCTGGCTTATGTGGTACCAGGGAATTGGACCCAGGGTACTGGAGGCAAGTGCCTTAACCGCTGAGCCATCTCTCCAGCCCATTGGTTCATATTTAAACACATCATATCAGATCATTTTACTTTGGAACTCACTATGCGATGTTCAGCAAGGTCAAGGTCCTAACTATGTTTTAGGTTAGTCTTAAAATCAATATCGAGAAGTCAATAGTTATTTTTCCCCAATATTCACAATAACCAGCAGTGAAGGGAAATATGAGGCTCTTTTATATCAGGCTCTGTTATTTCAGCAACTTTTAATAAAAACTATATAATTATTATTATTATTCCCATTTTTTTGCTGAAAGTTGTATCAAATATCACACAGCGCCCTAAGCACTGACACAAAAATGATCTATTTTGTGCCTCTCCAAAAATAACTGTGAGCAAATATCCATGCACTCATCTTAACAAACCAAGTTTTATGGAAAAGACAAAGCTTGCTTCAGACTTTCAGTTCAGACTCCCACTTCCCGGGACTGGGAACTTGATGGCATCAGAATTGCCCTATTGGAAATGCGTGCTTGGACTGTCACCTCTAGTTCCAAGCACCTGTGTGATTCCCTTCACCACCAGCCCCTCACCTTGGCATCCCTCTTTGTGAGACCTTTTCAGAGCCTTAATCTGTGCACAGATACACCCTTCCCCTCTCCTCCCTTCAGCAAAGATTAAGCATCGCAAAAATACTGCAGAAATTTTCTTTTAGGGATAGGAGTTTCCTGCCTGGCTGGTCAGTTTTCTGTCTAACTGTGCCCTGGGAAAGGAAGCTGGTTCTCACCCATAGGCAAGCTCTGATTCTTACAAAGTCTGGGTTAACAAATTAATCTAATCATGAAAATCCAAGATCTGATAGGAAGAGAGGAGGAAGAGGAGAGAAGGAAGGAGCAGGGAACGAGGAAGGGGAGGGATTTGAAGAGGCAAGAATAAAGATTGAAAAGAGAGACTACCATGGAAGAAGGATGTTTTCTGTCCAATCTCCACTGGCCCCATCCAAATTAATCTCCCCTCTGCGTCAGGATCCTCTTTAGTTCATGACCTCCATCTGTCTTCTATAAAAGATCCGTGGCTACTCCAGATTCCTAACCCTTCTTCCCAGTTGCCCTGGTTTTCCAAGATCAGTTTCTTACACAAAAACAGCTCATCGGGAGACATAAGGAGTCAGAAATAACTGAGAAGAGCCGTTCTCAACACCAGAGAGGAGAAACTGCCCAAGAAATGGGAATGCCCAGCTTCTTTTAAATGGGAGGCTCTCCCCTGTAAATGCTCATCCTACTGTTAGCTAGCATGCTACGTAGTTCTGGTTATGAACCCCACCACTGCTGTTTTTTCTAGCAATCAGCTTCTAAGGAAGCATTTTCACGTGTCAAATAATTTAGTAAATAATCATTTGAAATAAAAAAAAACCAGCAATTTATCTAGCATCCACCAAACATTAGATCTATCCACAGAAATTGAGCTTTAGAGGGGATAACTGAGATCAACTAGTCATCGTTCACTTTCAGGTAAGAAAACCAAGGGACAATGGGCTCCCAAAATGTCCCTCCTGTACCATATAGACAGTGGTGATGCTAAGACTAGAAAGCAGGTCTGAGCTCCTAGCCAATCAGTGATCTCCCTCAATGTAAAGCTCAAAGGGAGAAAAAGCCACAGAGGGTTTACTCTTAGAACAATGTGAAGCAGTGTTAGTTATGTCTATAATAAGCCCTCAGCTGTAAACATGTGGCTGCTGTTCGAATGCCAGATTACAGCCTCTTTCACTATCCGGATTTTGTATTAAGAAATAACAGCTATGCTTGATATAAATGTAGCAGCTATTGAAAGGAAAATGTTCCACTTCAGCAATTAGACACAATATGCTTTATAGTTGATTCTATATGTTTGGAATTTTCCATTTTCTCACTTATATTTGATATTGTTCTTTTCTATTTCTATGGATAATATGATAATATGAGTTGGCTAGTTTTTTTTAATCCAACAGCTTTTAAAATTTTGTTTTAATAACTTTCCCCAAATATCCATTTGTTATGGTTTTAATGAAAAAAAATGTCCCCAAAGTTCATGTTTTGAACACTTGTCTTCCAAATAGTAGGTCTATCCTGGCAGACTGTGGAGACTTTAGGAGATGACAGAAGAAAGTCATTGGGGAGGGGGAATTTGAGGGTCATACACAGCCCCTAGTTTCTGTCCCATCCTCTGTGTCCTGGTTTGCATGATGGGAGGAGCCCCTGCCAAACAGCCCCACTGCTGTGAACTGAGCTCCTACCATGTCCTCCCCACCACCATGGACTAACCTTCCCTTAGGTGAGACCCTTACCCAGAGTAAATGTTTCCTTCCTCAATACATTGTGTCAGATGTCCCACCACAGTGACAGAAAATAAACAATACACCATTGGGTATTGGTAATGGCCTTGAGTATATTCCCACTTAATTTTCTTTCCCTGTTTACATTTCACTCTTTAAAAAAACATTTTTATTTTTCCATCTTCGTACATGTGTATAATAAATTTTGATCTTATTCCCCTCCAAATTACACTCTTATTTCTCTCTCCCATTAGCAGCCTTCTTCTTTCCCATTAACCCCTCCCCCATCTTACTTTCATGGCTTAAAAAAACCAAACAAACAAAACCCACTGGAGTTCAATTAGGATTGCTTACATGATCTTGAGTGGAAGATTACCTACTCTAGAATGGGCAGTTTACCTGTGCCTACACCTTTGATGAGCCTGACTTCCCCTCTCCCAGCTTCCTTGATTCCTTTTTTTCTTTACTGATGTCTCTTCTGTCAGATAAATGTGAGTGCAACCCCAGGTCTTTTCTCTTAAGATATTCTTAACACTTTGGCTAACAAAAAAATTCAGCTTCTTTTGTAATTTGCCCCTCTGAGAAGAAATCATCACCTGTATTGGTCTTCCTTCGCAGAATTAAATACTGTGTCATTACACGGGTTCTTTCTCCTTTACTGGTGCATTTAATCAGTTCTACAACCCACACACTCTGCCTACCTTTTAACATTAAAGTCAATAACATATTTTATGTCCCTTATTTTGTGTAAAGACCAAAAGGAGTTGATAAAGTCCTTACATTATAAAGATATCCAGTGAGGAGAAAAAGAAAAAGCTATGAGCACAGGTGATATGGGAATTTTGGGGTTCCTCACCAATATATCAATATATGCTATGCACCAATAATTTGGGGTACCCCCAAATTCATGTCCTAAGAATTCAAAGACTTGAAATCTACCAACCAGAAGGTAAAGGTTTAGAGAGACTTTATTAGACCAAGAGAAAGAAAGAGGAGGAAGTCCAGAGAGTTCCTGTCATGTGGAAGACAAGAGTAGGTCAAGCCTACCCTGTGACCCAAATTCAGGTCATTTATAAATCAGCTACTATACCAAGCTTTGTGGCTGAATTTAACTAACCACAATGCCAGGATCAGATTTAAACCTTCCCAGGCATCATAATTCTATGAAAGACATGAGTAAAGCAAAGGGGATTTATTGAGAAAAAGATGGAAAAGTCTCAAAGTGTCAGGGCAAGCATTTGAAGAGAAAGAATAGAAAGAAAAGTTATGAAGCCAGGTGTGGTGGCCCACACCTTTAATCCCAGCACTCCAGATGACTGAGTTCCAGATCAGCCTGGATTACAGTGAGACCCAACTTTGAAAGAAAAAAAAAAGCAAAGCAAATTATGCTTTTTGAGTTAGAGCTCAGCAAAGAAGGCAGACTTGGCAGTGAAGAGCTACAGGTTCTCACTAAGGGTGACCTATAATCCCTCCCATCTCTGTAGGTGAGGAGTGAGTGGCCTCTTTACCAGCTGATCCATGGGCTTGATTGGTTTCACTCTTAAGGAAGAACACCCCCCTTAGTCAGCACCCTGCTGCTGGGATGAACTTCCAGAACTTCCAGACACAATTTATGATAGGAAAGGATTTATTTCAGGCTTACAGATCCAGGGGAAGTTCTATCTATGGAAGAAGAAGCTGGCCCTTTTCACAGATCCAAGCAGAGAGAAACCACCACCAGCCAGCAAACATCAAGAGCAACCACCAGCAGGGGCCCAGGCAGAGCTCAAAAACCTCTCTGAATACCTTTGGGCTAGAAATCAGATCAGCCCCAGTGACACCTTCGGGCTGGACTCCAGGATCCACCCCCAGTGACACCTTCTCTAGCCAGGCAGCTGGAGACAAGATTTACTAAAACACTCTAGTCATATGGGATCATAATCTTGTTTGGGGAGCTTAGTCTGTCCTGTCCCCACCCCAGGACCAGAGGTGAAACTCAAATCAGCTTTTCCTCAACAAAAGCCCTAATACTTCCATCTCCTTTTCATATAATATTTTAAATCTTATGGAGAAACAAGTCTGATGTTTCCCTTTCCAATGTCAATTGGGTGGCAGAAGTAGGGTCTGCCTTTCAGCAGCCTCCAAGCTTAATGACTACCTAGACACTTGTTAAAGGAGAAAGAGAAGAAAGCTGGGTTCTTGTTTTTTAAGATTTAGAGAGTCTATTAGGTTAAGAGAAGGAAAGAGGAGGAAGTACAGAGAGCTCCCACAATGAGGGAGGCGAGAGAGGGTAAAGCCCACTCTGTGACCCAAATTGGGGTCATTTATGGATTCTGAATGGGGTTGAGCTAACCAGCCATGATGCCAACCAGTATTAGATTTAAACCTTCCAGGAATGCTCTTTCCAAGGTTAGGGGCTCAGGTTGTTTATGGACAAACAGGTCTAAGGAACTCCTTTAGGTAAGAGATAAGGAAAGCCTGGTGCTTCTCTGATCTCTGAAAGCTAGGTTTTTTTTTTTTTGTTTTTTTTTTTTTTGTTTTTTTTTTTAGACCATTTCAGTGAGGAACAAAAATCCCAAAGAGAGAACCAGAAGATGTCACCCCACATGCCAACCTGTCTTGGCATGAATGAAATTTAGGAATATAACTCATGTTTACTCCAGGTTCACCTACAACAGCTCCCCCCACCGACCCACAGTATAACATACCACCCAGGTGGGCTGCCCTCTGGGGGCTACCTTTCAAATCAACAAACCACTGGGGTCTTCCCCTTTACATACTTAATATGACAAAAGAATACATTTTCAATGAACTCTAAAGGCTCTCTCTCTCTCTCTCTCTCTCCCTCTCTCTCTCTCTCTCTCTCTCTCTCTCTCTCTCTCCCTTCCTTCCCTTGCTCTACTCTGTGATCTCTCCTGACTGGAGGAGGGGGGAAACCAGAATACTGCTTGTTGTTCTAGGTACTTTTTCTACTCACCTTTGCTGTAAATTTTGGGATGTCTCACTCTAATTACATGTATGATTTTCCTCTGGTTTCTGAATCTACCATAAGTAGACTACACTCTAGATCACCACATGGGTGCTTCCTCTAAAAGAGTCTGGACCTGTGTGATTTCTCTGAACTTGGAACAACCATGTGTATAAGCTTCTTTACTATACATTCCTCACTACCTGGTACTCTCTTGTATTCAAATTCATTCTTGAGTCCTTTTTTAAAAATCAATCCTTTGTTGAAAATAGGACTGGACCCAAATTTGGGATTCATAAACTTAGGCCACCCTTCCTCAACCCCAAATTACTATATCACTATCTCTATGACTTCCAGAGTGCTAAGTAAAGAAATTTGTGTTTTTAAGCTAATAAGGCTGTGATACATATTTTAATGTGGTATATATTTTTAAATCAACAATAAGAAACTAATGAAATACCTGGCTGCCTACCTACAAGACCATCTAGGTTTCATCTCCTGGGTTACCACTGCCTTCCTCTATGTGTTCCGTATATCCAGTCTCACTTTTCAACAAAACATCACACTCATTTTTCCCAAGCCCTGGATCATGAGACGACTCTAAACCAGACTACCAGAAGATAATCACCACTTATTAGCTGGGTCTTCAAAAATCTCAATCTAGGGGCCAGTGCATTCCCACCTGTGGACCCCCTATGACAAGTGCATCCATTTTTAACTGTGTCTAGATTTGTTGACAGCATCTCTCACTTGGGAAGTTTGGTTGAGTCATGGTCTCAAGGACCCTATGACTGCATGTTGGAATGTCAGTTTTGAAGGACCAGGTAATGTCACCACCTTTCCTAGCTCAACCCTCCTGGAGCCTTTTAAACACTATTGTGAAAGCCTCACACTGTAGCAAAAGTGGGAATAAAATAGCTTTTTGTCTAGTCAGTCAATCAGGGGCAGAGGCCCAAAGAGAGACAAGAACATGCCATCTCTCCTGCCTGTGAAAAACTAAAACTCAAATCTGATCCAGTCCCATCTAAGATGGCTGCGAGCTACACTCCCCAGCAGGAACTTCCTGTTTCTTCCTCAGCTCAGCTGCTTCAGCTGGCCAAGCCCAGGTAAGGAGTCCACAAACCAATCAGGTCACTCCTTACATACCTGAAGCTGATAACAAGGCTCACTCTAATTAGGTACCTGATCCATACAAGGAAGCCTACCCACATGTGTAAACTCTGTTTTCTTCCTGAGATTTCTCCTGAGCCTCAGTGTGTAAGTCTGAGAATGGGGTTGGGGGGGTAGGGGGTCACTTCTTTTGGCCTGGGAGTTTTCCTGTTTGCTTCCTACATATGTCTTGCTTTCTCTCACATTGTTACATGTATGATTTTTCTTTGATCTTTGAGTCATTCACTCTTTCTTAATCCTCTCTGGTTTTGAAGATTATTTTTCAGTTCTTGTGCTTAGTTTTCTATGTGCAGGTATATGTACTTTCTCCAATGTGATTCAGGATGCCATATACATAAGGGCCCCCCGGGGCGGAGGGGGGAATTTGGAAATGTTCAAGTGAATTATAAGGTATATAAAACAGAATTCTACAAACAAGCCTAAATAGAGTAAGGAAACATATGTTCTAAACTGTATGATGTAATGATCAGGAGACTCTGTGGTCATGTTCCCTAGGTCTATATCCTAAGACTGTCCCTGGGTGATTTTATCCCTGTATTTGTGATCACTATGCATTCGAATGACTCACTACCATTGCTCGGGATATGCTAAACTAATCTTCTGATTCTAGGACTTGGATTCACATAGAGATTGTCCTGCCAAAAGAGAACCAATTTACTGGCATAAACTGTAATTCTCCAAGTAAATTGGCATTTGGGTTCATACTTTGTTCTCTTGTGATTTTTTTTTAGTAAGTCAATCACTAATGCTAAGTCTGAAATGACACAAATAAAAGCAAGAAACTCAAGCAATTTGCTGCTTTTCTCTGGCTGATCCAACAACTTTACAGTAGTTTGCATCTGAATTATTTAGACGGTCTGCCTATAATGATCAGATCGGCAAGATTATTGCTCTGCTCTCCACTGTGATTTGCATAGACAGCCTCCATGTGCACTTGGCATTGTCCCTAGAAGTACTGGGCAAGCTACTCCACTGAAAACAATGACAGCTGTGGCGTTTAAATCATTTCACGTTCTAGTGAGATGCCCATGCCATGGCGTGCAAGCAGCGGACGAGCATTGTTGTTCGGACAATGCTTGTTGGAAAGAGATCAGAAAGTGCTGGGCAACATAACTGTGTGTCTGAATCCCACAAGTAGAGAAGCCAGTGGTGTTATCAGGGAGAATTGATAGTCCAGTTTCATAGCCAAGAGCATAATGGCACCGAAATCTCATGCCTACACGAACCTGAGGAGAATTAAGATTGGTGATTCAGACATATTTGGGGCTTAAATGATCATCAGATGCCTTTGAATATACCCGCACACGGCGTCTTTCTGCATTCTTTTGACATGAACTGCTCTCCAGAGTACATGGTTACACAGTCACTGAAGTCCTAGACTCCAGGACATAATATCCAGCAAACCATAAATAGATGAGTAAAAATAAATCCTGGAAACATCCCATGCTTCTCTGCATAATTCCCCTTGTACCTTAGCAGCATCCCATATCAAACTAATACAACTATCAACAGTGAATACAACTAATTCAAACTCAAGAACTCAGCCTTTAGAAAGTCCATTTCCTCAATTCTTTGTTAAATTGGATATGAATCCAATGGGTGGGCCTGAGATGACCCCCCCCAGAACCCCAAATCCTGCACCACCATCATCTATTTTCAGTGTCCATGTCCTGAGAAAAGGGTTCCCAAAACATGCAGATAGACTTAAAGCTTGAGAAAGCAAGCACTTCTACTGGATAGAATTATTGTCTAAAATGGTCAGCTCAGAAACGCTCAGATTACCAGAAATTTAGAGTCAAAGGACTTTGACAAATTCAACAAACTCTCTATCTGACCTTTACATAATTCTGGTGAAGAAAAGGGCAACCGAGCAGAGTAGGGAAAGGTAGTGCTCACCTATATCAAAATATTTGACAGGTACTGGGCTGGGTCCTGTATCTCAAATAAATTTCAAGACACTTGTCAGAGGTCATGTGCTTCCTCTACTTTTAATTTAAAAGCAAGAGACCTCTGTTAAAACAACAATTTCAGCCAAGGCATTAGCTCCCTGCATACTATGAGGAGCCTATTTTGAAGACCTGATCAAGTGTAAGTTGTTTTCCTGTTTGAAACTGCCAGTTGGTTCCATCATCTCTAGGATGGAATACTAACATTTCTTAGAATTCTTTCACTTGGTCCTTTGATGCTTGGCCTCGGCATATTTTCATAATTCTTCATAATTCTAAAGCTTTATGTAATGATTTTTCCAATTATAGGAGCAATATGATTATTATAGACAATCTACAAGATACAAAGTATAAATATTAAAAAGTCAACACCAAGAGAAAACTACTGTTATTCATATTTATTTCCTGAGAATTGATTTTACTATACAGACAAAAATTCTTCCTATAACCTCTTCCTTTCTTTTTTATCTTTTCCTGAATCAAATCTGTGCTTTAAGCACATTTTTCATGAGCATTTTCCCCAACTACTTAGAAATTCATTAGACTGGGATAGTCGTGAAATCATTTTTATCTACAAGTTACAGAAAATCGCTACAGAAGGAGAATACCCTTTATGTTAAACACTTACATTTTCTTATCTGCTTCCTTCTCTCATTTATTCATGGGCATTTATTTAATACCTTAGGGATATGGTTTTTACAGCAAAACCTAGATTTAAAAAAATAAGTAAAAATTTTGAATTTTGAGCTTCAGGAACCCTAATGAGGATTTCATGGCATACAATTTATACCAAAGTATAAAATCTAGAAAAATTAAATAACAGTTTTCCCGAATCTATCTTGGGTGAAAATATTAAAGTCATGTCTGGAGAAGACCCTCAGGACCAGGGAGATTGTGACAGTAGGTGGGAAAGGGCAGCCTTCATGTTTCCTGATAGCTGTGTATTTCTTAGCTTCGTTAGGCAAAAAATCTTGGAAGATAACTAGTGAGTCAAGAAATAGGAGGAAGTCGGGTTTATCTTTGTTGTCTTTTCTGAGACACAGGAAGCATGACAGATACTAGGGTGAAAAAGACAGTTAAGGAAAGCATGAAAGAGGAGTGGATCAGGGTGGCTGTTGGTTTCTCTGAGGGAGGAAACCAAGCAGCACAGAGCAGTTCCATCACTGTCCCCCAAGGACAGCCAGCAGCCTGCCATCAGGGACTCACGAGGAACCCTGAAGGTGACTGGCTTGGTCTCCCAGGCACAGAGTGGAAACCCTCAATTTAGAGATAAAAATTAGATGCCCAGAGAAAACTTGACTCGTGATCATTCCCTTAGCTGTGTAGTCAGGACAAAAAGCCACGGTTCTGTATCATTCAGGGTCAATAAGTGTTTGAAATCATTAAACAAAATCAGAAGACCTGTGGACAAATATAAAATTTCACAAACTCTATAAGGCCAGAGAGATTTTACTCTTTAATCAAACAAACAAAAAAATGAGCCTATTATTATTTCATGGATACAAAAATCATCAGACCCTGGGAGAGAGATAAAAGACTCACAGCAAAAGGTCATGGTCATTTGCTTCAGGTTCCCATGCTTAAATTCATGAGATAACACCAAGGGATCATGATGAATGCCTTCAAATAAAAGGAACCCAGTGCTTGGGGACTCACTGCTTTGAGAGTAAGCAAAGGCAAGTCTGTCTTTGGTCTGGGGGAAACATTACCTCATCTCATAAGGTTGCTTGCTGAAAACAAGTCTGAGACAGTGTCTGGTTAAGAGCAATCAGGGGCTGGTGTTCTTGGTTAACACACCCAGCAAGAACATGCATGGACACTCAGAGCCCAAGGCAGAGTGACCCCCCCTACAGCTGCCATCGGAGGAGCAAGGCTAAGTGTCACTTGGTATAATATTGCAAACCCCTTTCCTCCAAAGACTAAAATTTGACTTATTGTATTACAGGGAAAACAATGTTTGCTCAATGCTATGGTACTGTTCAAAAACTTGACACTGTTTATTGATCCCGTAGCTGTTTAATTCCACACTTTGGCACAAAAGCCTGGCTGTTAAACAAAAATAATATTCTAAATAGCCAACATGGGCACCAGGCAAGCTAGGCAGTGTACTACAAGGCTGCTGGTGAGCTGCTAAGTTCTACCAAGACTAAGCTGGTGCTCAACTTCAGCTATAGGAAGTTGAGCACCAAGAATTTGCAAGAGTATATAAGAAATGTCCACCTAGGGATAGAGAAAGCCATGCAGACACACATTAGACACACGAGGCTTGTCTCTGTTATCTAATTCAACTGGAAGTCAGTCCAGAAAATAACTTAATGGTTCAAGTAACAACAACAAATCCTTTGTTATCATTTTTCACATTTTCAAGAAAATATGAAGAAATCCGTGTGCACAGAAATTAGCTTGTTTGGAAGGCCAGAATAAAGTATGGCTTTGATGAAAAGAAATTTTCTAGGGAGCAGCTGTTAGAGAAAGGTCAGAGAATTCTCCAATTTAAAAAAACAGCTAAAATAATTTGGGGGGGATGTTTTTATAGTCTTAAGGAATATTATGAGTGACTCTAGGGACAGTTCATGGGCACTTAAGAGGCTTCTTTCACATATTGTCAGCGGAGTGTGTCTGGCTAGTCTCTGCAGGAGGTAAGATATAATTGACAGGGAACATTTTCCCAAAGAAATTATGTTCTGTTCACTCTCATTTGGAAGCAATGTGCAGGCTCGTGCAGGTCTTCTCCCAGCTTCTCAATCTGACCCTCACAAACCAAGAAACAGTTCAAGGAGAAAGCTCCCACTTCTTCTCTCATCCCCACAAGGAAAAGAATTTCAGGATTTGTTTCCTAGGAATCACATCCAGAGACCTCTTGCCTCATGGTTCTGGAACATTCCAGTGAGATAGGCACAGCTGAGCTCACCTGGTGATTAGAAAAAAAAAAGTTATAGTGCATAAATGAAGTACTATGAGACTCGCTCCATGTCTGTTTCAAGGTAGGATGATATGTGAGTGACGATCATTGCAGGATTAGACAAGGTCTCTGTGCCTCTCCTTCACAGATTCTACCCTTCTACCCTCGCAAACAGCCCATCACAAGTCCTAAAATAAATAGGTGGGTTTTTTTTTTTTGCATAATGTGATCCAACCCAGAGGTGGTTGGGGCCTTAGAGCAGGAGCTGTGAAGAATTTGGAAACATCATGATCCAGTCTCGAGGCCGGGAGATCAGTGCCAGGATGCGCTCCTAAAGTGAACAACTGTAATGCAATCCTAGGCTGAACAGCTATAGTGCTACCAATAGACTTCAATGGAATCACAATTCTGAATAAGAGGGAAATGGTCTTTAAGATAGTCTTGCTGGAGCAAACCCACATGTCTATCAGTTACCATGCATACATACGCCTGTGGGGTGGGAAGTAAGTCGTTTTGGGCTTGGGCTACCCAAGGTCTTAGCTTAGGACATGGTGAGGCTGTGCCCTTAGAAGAAACTTGCATGTCAGCAGCTAGGCTGGAAAGGAAAAAACAGACCCAAATTTAAAAAAAAACTTGTAAAGAAATACCTTCCAGTAAGAGAGAGAACATGATAAAATATACAAAGAAAGGTTAAACTTATTTGAAAAAATGAGAGCTAGCTGATGGCCAGTCATTTGGAAACAAAGCTGTGAGGTAAGGTAAGGAAGGGTTCCAGCTGCAGACAGGAAAATGAGAACATTTATTTTATCTCACTTAGTTTTTTGGCACTTGGTTATCATCACATCATCAAAGAAGTGAGACACTCCCCTAGCTGGGTTAAGTCATTTGCACAGTTTTAACCAGCTAAACAGACAGGATACTGATCCAGTGTGTCTGACTTCAATAATACTCTATTTCTGGAGAATGCAAGCCTAGATGTGTGTTTTCCCTTTAGCAACAAATGAAATGGACTTCTCAGAAGTAATAAGCACGGAACTGTACATGGCTGTGCTCTGAGGAAAATGGACACCAGAGACGACGCTGTGCAGAAGTTCCTGCAATAATCGAGGACAGAGAAGACAAGGCGTGTTCTGCACTGGGGAAATAACAGGGACCGAAACAGCTTTGTTGACTGAAGTCAATGTGCATCTGTCTCAAAAGCTCAAATGATGTGCTTGAGAACTTAACTTTTAACTTAGAAAGAGAAAGCTATTACTTTAATCATTTCTGAAGGTGAGGTAGAAAGAAAGAAGAAACATTTAAAAGGGCCAGGGGAGTTAGGTCTCATTCTTGTTTCAAAACACTGCTTTCTTCTATGAATAAGCATGATAAGATTTAAAAATATCAAATAGTTCATCATTTAACCTCAGCTTTCATGAGGATCATTTATTAAGTAATTATTCTCTTCCCAAAATGATTTGGTGGTTTATGAATGACATACAGATAGTAAGTCTCCCCCCAAAAAGATGCTATGCAGATTGAAAACATACATAGTATTTGAACTTATTTCATTATGCGTAAACAGTAGTGTGATTTATAATTAAATAATTTACATTGTTATCTACAACCTCAAGCCTGTTTCTATAACTTTATTATTCTAATGTCAGTTAATACCGTCAAGTGAAGAGAACACTGATAGCTCACTCAATACAAAGTTTTCAATCATAAAAACATAAAAGCCTAGCTGGGCATGGTGGTGCACACCTTGAGTCCCAGCACTCAGGAAGCAGAGGTAGGAGGATCGCCATGAGTGTGAGGCCAGCCTGAGACCACATAGTCAATTCCAGGTCAGTCTGGGCTCAAGCGAGACCCTACCGCAAAAAAGCAAAACAGACAAGCAAATAAAAGAATAAGGTCAAAAATATAAAACTCAATATCTGAAGAGTAACTTCTATCTTCCAGATTCTAGAAGGAATTGCCACTGGGTGCAGCATAAATAAAGACCCACCCAGGAAATAGAAAATCAACAGAAGGAAGCTGGCAG
>PVHP010032205.1:0-20482 GCA_004024765.1 Zapus hudsonius | reverse complement strand
AGTCCGCATTCTTCCTGTTGTTCCAATGCAGACCAGCTGGCCCAATCTCAGTGGTTGTAATCTCTCAAACAATTGCAGGTGAACGGGCAGCAGTTTCGACCCAAAGATCTTTCTTTCTGTGCCATCTCCATCTGCTCACACCAGTCCATCTTTACGTAAAGCAACCCTGCACAGGTTTCCAGGACACAGGCAGGCAGAACGCAGGAAGCCTCTCACACAAACTGCCTCTGGCACAGTCCTGACCAAGTTCTTTCTCCCCCTTGTAAGCCAAACCTCACAGTCCATAGTTCTCATTACATTCAGGTCTTTTAACTCTGACCATCACACTGTACTCACAACACTGCGAGGCACCTCTTAGGCCAGGAGTTCAAATCCTTCCACATTCCTCCTGTAGATCACTTCCAGAAAACCAAAGCCACTAGACAAGGGTTCCAGCAGCAACAGATGACCCCACGTCCTGGTACCAAAACTGTTGGGGTCAGGTTTCTAGTTGCTGCGCAGAAAGAACCCAAACAAAAGCGGCTTGTGGAGGAATAGGTTTATTTGGCTTACGGACTCGAGGGGAGACTCCATCCTGGCATGGAAAACGATGGCATGAGCAGAGGGCTGGACATCACCTCTGCCACAGCACTGCAAACAGCGGCAGGAAGGTGTGCCAAACACTGGCAAGGGCAAGCTGGCTTATAACCCCATAAGCCCGCCCCCAACAACACAGCTTCATCGAGGTTGTAAAACCCAAACTGCCATCAGCTGAGGATCGATCTATCAGAACACATTCCTTTGTTTGTGGGAGACACCTGGATCAAACCATGACAGAGCCCAAGAGTATGGGATCCAGTGCCTATTGCCCTGAATCCCAAGTTACAGACAAGGGGTCCCCCTCACAAAGTGGAAAATTGGCCAAATTTGAAAGCTGTTGATTGTCTCCCCCAGGCCTAGGCTCCTCCATTACACAAGTGCTCCTTTCTTGGTTCGCTGTTCTTTCCCTGTAGGAGGTGTGGTCAGCTTATTCATGACTGCAAATTGTGTTTCCTGTCAGTGGTCTCTGTTTACTCCAGCTGTCGTTGATCAGTTTCCCCTGGCAGCCTGTGCAGTGCCTTCCAGCACTACACTAACTGCCTTCTGGGGGCTGGATGCTGTTCTGGACAATGAAGGGTCTCTCAATGCTGATTGATGGCATTCTGTGGTTTCTTCAGCAACAGGGTTTTGCCTCAGGCCTGGGGAGGGCACTCAAGGGCTTTGAAAGAATTCTCTCTTGTTGTTGGAATCTTATGAGTCGCTTTGGTCAACAGCTCAGTGAGGGAAGGAACCAGTGGTTGGAACCAGGGGTTGTCAGGCTGATCTAATTATTCACAGGCTTAGACTCTCTCCCCTACTACTCATGGCCCCTCTTGCCAGTCGACGCTCACTACTTTCTCAATAGATTACAGTATGCTCATAAGGATTATATATTTTTGAACCTAATATGATTTATCCTCATGCTTAAGCCATTTCCCTCCCCCTATCCCTTACACCTCATTCATAAAGTCTCACTTCTTACTACTAGTCTGCATAAAGAACACGGTTATCCTGGTTAAGGACCACATATGAGGGAGAATATGTGGCGTTTGATTCTCTCTTTTTTGAGAGTTCCCTTAGTAAGATCTGCTTGAAGTCAGACTATTTTTTCCTAAATTTTGATCTTTCATTTTTCTTTTCAGCTGAGTAAAATTCCATTGTGTAAATATACCACAGTTTCTCTGTCCATTCCTCCATGGATGGGTATTTGGGTTGATTCCAATTCTTGGCTATTATGAATTGAGCTGCTATAAATATGGTTGTACAAATGTTTCTGCATTGAGATGTTACATCTTGTGGATAGATGCCTAGTAGAGGGATAGCTGGGTCCATTGGAAGGTCTATGTCTATTCTGTTCAGAAGTCTCCACACTGCTTTCCATAGCGGTTGAACAACTTTGCAATCCCACCAGTAGTGAATGAGGGTTCCTTTTTCCCCGCATCTTTGCCAGCAACGATTGTTGTTGTTTTTCTTTATGATTGCCATTCTGACAGGGGTAAGATGGTATCTCATTGTGATTCACGTAAATATTCATGGCAAAGTCAAGAGCAAGTCCTTCAGGCATGGGGACATTATTTCTACTTATACTGAACATTCATTTTAGAACTTTACTCTAGAGCAACAGAGTCCTGGATATGGACTGATTGGGAGTTGCCTTGATCTAGCTAAGTTCATCATGGCCTCTAGTTTGTGATGTTTTCTTTCTTTTTTTCTACAATGATAGGTAAATATGTTTCAATATTTTATTAACAATCATTATACATATACAATATGTATTTTGATCATAATCCTCTCTCATTACATTTTTTGCCCACTCCAACTATCTCTTACCCACTGAACCCATTCTTCTTTCCAACTAGTCCCTCTTTGATCTTGATGTCAGTTTTTCTGCCTTCCTCTATCATTCTATTCATCGTGTGGATGAGTCCAATATGATGCAGATCTTACACAGGTAATGACAGCTACTATGAAGTCATGATGGCAATGTCCACCCTGTGTCTGGAAGACTATGTTCTAAAGCACTCCTTCCCAACTGTTAGTTCTTTTTAGCACTTTGCTGTGTTTTCAGTCTCCTCTGTAGTCACCACCATCTGAAAAGAGAAGTTTCTCTAATTAAAAGTGAGAAGAGCACTAGTATGTGATGGTTTTTAACTATAGACTATTGAGTAGCTGGAGTTTTCCTGTGGTATCTGAGTTAAAGCAAACAAGTTAAGTGACATTTGCTCATCTGTTCTAACTTTCTGGCAAAAAGACATTTTAATTAATTTAATCTTTATTTTTATTCCTATCTCCAAAGTTCCTAAATGAAATCCAAGCACTGTTTAGTCACTAAAACAAAGTCCTTTCCTCTCAAGCTGTATTTGAGCAACATCATGTCGTTGATTGGAATAGTCTTTCCATTAAAATCTGATAAAGGAAAAGGTTGTTGCAGGAATAGAATCATCTTCAATATTGAAAAGGTAGATTTAAAACTCAAAATCTAGCTGAATATGGTGGCTCATGCTACAATCCCAGGATGTGGAAAGTTAAGGCTTTACTATTAGGATGAGATCCAGGCCAACCTGGGTTACATGATGAGTTCCAGGACAGCCTAAGCTACAGAGACCTTGCTTTAAAACAAAGGGTGGGGGGCTGAAACAATAAAAACAATAAAAAATCCTCTAAGTCTTAAAATTGTATTCTGGTTTGGTAATGAATATTACAAGATTAATATCAAAAAACAACTGTCAAGCTTGCATCTAAGAAATGTTTCCAGAAATTCACACCAGGCCAGCAGCACTAGGGTTTTTCTGTGTTCTACTTCCATTTGTTATGACATTTCCAGTTATGTAATATCTCTCTAGAGAAATGAATGATGTTGTGAATTAAATGTGTCAGATAAATGGATGTGAGCCTTTCATTTGATAGGAACATTTAATGCATCTTTGGTTTTTGCTGGATTCAGTTATTGTATGTTTTTTTCTCTTTTAAAATCAGTGTGCATGTTCTGTATTTAACTATAATCTACAGCCTTCTTCCCATTATTTTAATGCCAGCAGTTCTGATAATGAGAACAGTGTGTCTCACCCAAGTGCCAAACCCATCAAATAGTAAGGGCTATAAAAAGAGCAGAGAAGGAGTAATCAATCCTCAGTCAAGAAGCCCCTGTCTTAGTCATATGAATTAAATAGAGAGGAGCACATGAATTTCAATGTTTATTTCTTCCTTATTGAGTGGAAGTAAAAATATCACACCTCATTTGCAATCCATGTACATTGTTCTCACAGCTATTTGGAATTAGGCTAATTCTGACTATATCAAGGAGTGAGAGATATGGATGAGCTCCATAAAGGACCACCAAATCTAGTCTTCAGCCTCCTACAGTGAAAGAAAGCCCAATTGTTTAAAATGTATTGAATCAATTTGATGGTAAGTTGCTATTTCAGTCACATAAGCTAGTTCTAACTCTCAAAGGGGCATCATATACGCTGCTACATGAATCCAGGGAAAATGAACTTGGAAAAGGTATGAAAAAATTCTATGCTTCATGCTTCTAGTACATTGCAATGCCAGATTTCAGTGTGATATAGTGATGGTTGCCATAACAACAGTGATTCAGGGCTTTGGTTATGCATGTAAGAAAACTGGCAGCAAGATGGAACAGCCTTTGGCCAGAAATAACTATTTTATTCATAGTCATCTAGTTATTTCACCTTTACATCAATTATCTAGATTTGGGCTATGAATATTGCTGGTCATCTCTCTAAATTGTGGGTTCATTATTTTATTGTGTTGATAACATTCAGAGCTCTGGTGTGATTATAATTAGATCCCCTTGTCTGAAATGGGCTTAAGAAATCAGCATAATTTGCATGCTTGTAACCCCAGTGCTGAGGGAATAGAAACAGGAGAATTTTGTTGGGGTTTCCTGGTGAACATTGTTCTCACAGACCCAAGACCCAGGCACAGCAAGAAACTCCATCTCAAGAAATAAAGCAGAAGAGTTATAAAGGAGAAAAACTAATGTTCTCCTCTGGCCTTCACATTGTTAGAGTAAAATTAAAATTAAAATAAAAGTAGAAAATCTCAAGGCAAGAGGGAGCTAATTATTAGTAAAAGGAAATAAAAAAGTGAAATATCTAATCCAGAATGGTATGTTGGTATGCGCCTCCCCCACCTCACCCTGCTCCTATAATCCTGCCTTTGTTTCCCTGTAATCTTGCATCTGTGGATAAGCACAGTAAATACTGAGAATGGCCTGGCCTATGGGTTCTACAGATATGGAAAGAATGTGCAATTGCCCTGGTTACTGGAAAAGCCTGTAAAGATTCCCCGAATTGTGATGCATGTTTATATTCCCTTAAAGGATCTGCTGAACCTAGCTCTTGGTTCATTTGCCTCTGTCCGGCTATGGATACGCACTGAGCCCTGGGCATGCCTGGTTATTTTTAATAAAACCCTTTGTGTGTTGCATAGGAGATTTGGTCAAAGTCTTCTTTTGAGTTGGGGGTCCGGGGTCCTAACATCTTGGAGGTCCCACCGAGATCCCATTTGAGCCCCCCACCAAATGAAGTTCACCAGCGACCACCTTCCTTGGGTAAATTTGATTTTTTTTTCTGGCGCCTACTGTTTTTCTTTCTCTCTGCTTAGTTTCTGCTTAGTTTCCACAACCAGAAGGTGTCTGGCTGTGGGGTGTGAGCCTTCACTCCAGCACGGGGTCTGGTCTTCTGGTGTTTGGCTGTGTCTGTGAGGCGTGAGCCCCCAGCATGGCTTCTGGCTTTCTGGTGTTTGGCTGTGTCTGTGAGGCGTGAGCCCCCAGCATGGCTTCTGGCTTTCTGGTATTTGGCTATGACTGTGAGGCGTGAGCCCCCATCATAGCTTCTGGGTTTCTGGTGTTGGGCTGCGGCTGTGAGGCGTGAGCCCAGAGCATGGCTTCTGGTTTTCTGATGTTTGTCTGTGGGGCATGAGCCTCTGCCAGCATCATTTCTGGTTTCTGGCTTTCTGGTTTTTTGTGACTGTTGGCTGTGGGGAGTGAGCCCCTGCCGACCGTGGTTTGCAGACGTGCCTGGAAGCCACAGGTCACAGCCCTGGAGGACGCTCCAGCGGTGAGATGAGAGGATAGATGGTGTCCGCTGGACGCCATCTATCTGGGACAGTCGGAGACTGTCATTTTTCTTGCTTCAGACAAAGTGAAAGGAAAATCAGCACTCTCGTCAGTGGAATGTTTATAGCAAACTAAGTGGGATATATGTATGTCAGTGAGTCTTGTAATCTGTTTTTTGTTCTGTTTGTCTTTTGTTGTCTTTTTGTCTGAAATGGGACCCTCTTATTGCCAAAATCCCAGAAACAGACATGTTTCCCAATGCTTCCTCATAAGCCCGACTGGCCCTCTGGCTTATTGACGAATATAAGGGAAATAACACAAGGAGAATTACATGATTATTTGGGTAAACTGAGTAAAAAAAAACATAAGGTTTCTTTTCTCATCCATTGCTCAATGGATAGAGACATTGTCTACTATAAGTACTATATGTTTTCTGCTTGCTTCCAAAGAGAAAAAGGTCCCTAAAAAGTGTCTTTCTTATAAGTTTATTAAGGACCGGGTTGTTCAATGGTTAGAGACACTTTTCAATGGTTATGCTCATTTGGCATCCTTAGAAAGGAAAGAATCTACATCTAAGTCCTGGTAAATATAATAAGTGCTTTGGGTTTTTGCAAAAGGACTAGTCATAATAAGCTTTAGAGGAATGACCACCCCAAGTCAGCTATAAGTACTTTAATTTTTTATAAATAAAGTGCAACTGTTCTTTTGCTTTGTGAAACCATGTAAACTAACCAAGGCTACCACTGGACTTGATCACTCCAGTTATAGTTTTTGGCTCAGTGACTTCTAATTCTAGTCCTAGATAAGGTAATCAACCCATGAGTTAAGGAAAAAGGATATTTAAAACTAGTTCCATCATTAGGCTTGCTTTGAATTTCGAGCTGTTCTTAAGAAAATCAGATGATTGAGTTATTAAAAACACCTGATATCAACTTTTATTCTCCCTTCTGTGGTTACTTCCCTTTTTATGTCTCAACAGTGATTCTATATAACGGGGATAAGAGGAAATTGTAAATGCTAGATATGTTATGAGGTGCTAATGAGAAGGAATTTTAATGGAACTTATTGAAGGAATATATAGAATGATATTTTTTAAAAGATACAAAGTAAGAATGTTTTTAAAGAAGAATTTCTGTCAGTACCTGAAAAAAATATAGAAAGGATCACAGAAGAAACTTGGAAGGATTATAGAATATATTAAGTAAATAATAAGATAAGGTAATGAGAAAGATGCAAAAAAACATACTAACTTATAAAAATTAGTGGCCGAACTAACCAAGAGCTTAAACGGCTGCTCTGAAGTCCAACTGGTGTTATTACAAAAAAAAGGGAACAAAAAGGAATAAAATTAAAAATTAAGACAGGGAGATAAAACAAAAGGATAAACAGCATCAGTATAACAGGTTGCTTAAGGAAGGCCCCTTTCAGGAAAAGGGACATCACCAAGGATTGCTTCCTTGGAATACAGAGGGGGACATGCTTCAGAAACTGTCCCAAAGGAAAATGTTGTCATTCCCTTCCAAGACCTTATTCTAGATGCTAAGGTTTAACTATTATGGTTAAGGTTATTCACCAACAGCTCACAAATACTAAATTGTTCATGGGTTAAAAAATATACAAAAAGAATTCTTATGTTGCTCACCCAAGCTAACTGTATTTCTTTGTCAATATGTAAATTATTGGACAAAATTGAGCTTTTAAGGTAAAGGTTACTTGCTGGTATTGATTTTCTAAAATAAGGCTCTCAATCTAGGAACATTTTGAATTTTAAGAAATGGTTTCTATTTGTTTGTGCTGGTGCTACCAAATGGTCATCATGGGACTTATATAACTTTAAGGTTTGATTTCAGCCATTGAGGCTTCTGTCCTCCTATTGGGTAAATAGGTTAAAGGAACTTAAATTAAGCTTTTATAAAATTCCTATTGTGGATAAAACATTAAAATTGTCTTATGTTTATAAGAATCTCTACTATATATCAGGTTAATTAATGCCTAATGTTAAGCTAACAACATTGGTTGTCACATGTTTTCTTTTTCAAAACCAAGTTGATATTGGAACTCAGCTGTTATAATTCAACAATGTCCACACTCTGCCTTATTGTGAGTAATCGCAGGGTCTCTATCTAGGATACTGTTTCAACAATTGTCTTGTTTTGTGTACTTGAACTAGCTCTTAGAGACATGTTCCCTGCACCAGGATACAAGTTCACATATCTGAGGACAATTTGAATATCCAAACCCTCCTGGATAATTGGTATGTTTTCAGCCATAGATGCTGTCTTGCTGGATGGTTCTTAAACTTCCAGGTTAGATCTCTATATTTAAATGTTTTTTCTGAGCCACAATTTGTAATTCTTAGTTCAATTTTCATAGCTTCTTGGAAATGAAAAAAAAATAGAAAAAGTTTTTCTCCCTTCTCTAAAGGGGCTGAAGAAAAAGGAAAAGCAACCAAACTGGTTTGAGTACCCCCTGGGGGTGCCTTCACCCCAGAGGCTGGCATCTGGATGAAGCTGAGCAACTTAACCCCCCTCAGGCAGCTTTTTGGCCTTAATGGCTGAGAACAAAAGATTTGCCATGGAACCAAGGATGCTAACTGTTTTTTTTTTTTTTTTTATTTCAAAAGGGTCAGAAACTATCTTTGCTTTTTATTGGAATGATTCTAAAATACAGGCTAATAAAATAATTTTCTCTTCCAACCTAACAGCAAAAGTTATGTCTGCATACCTCCATAAGGTGTGGCAGCGGCCGGTCAGACCACAGGGGGGATGGAACCAAAGATAATGGCCTTCTCTGCCCTACAGAGATGCTTAAATAAATGGGAACTTTTAAGTTACTGATAAATATATATAAATACAAAAATGGCTTAAGGATAAATTGAAATTAACATAATTTCTCATCAATTGTGTAGCCTTTCTATGGAACCATTTGTTCAGAGTGAATTAATTAAGCCTTGTAACACGTGGTATTTTCACAGAGCTGAGACAGGAGGATGACAAAATGTCAATTAAGACTGACAAAATTTCCTCCTTCTGGGTTGTTCAAAGGCATTTTCTTAATTCTATCATGTTTGGATTTTGACTATGATGCAGATTTCTGTCTCCTCAGGTTGCCTCGATCAGTTTTGAAAATTCTACCAATGGGTAAATTGTTCTATATATTCAAAAGTTTCAAGGTAACATTCTAAAATATAGTAAAAGTGAATGTAGCTGGTCTCTGAGATCATAATGTTTTGCCTATACTGTTTCAAAATGTGCAACATAAAATTATTAGCAGGGGATACCTTATATACATAGATTATGAACTTTATAAATATGTGCTAATAAATATTATATGGTTTGTCAGTTTCTTAAAATTATTTTCATAGAGGTGTGACATACAAGAAATGCCTAGTCCTTTTAATACCGGAATATATATAAGGTTGAGTCAGATTGGTATGATTTCTCTAAATTCTATAAAGAATAAAACACTAAGTGTCTAGGTCAATATGTGTTGGATATGTTGATATCTATCCTACAGTGTTAATACGAGTTCCTCTCTGAGTGTGTTAACCACCTATATAAAAGCCAAATCCAACTGGCATCATGGAACAAAATGGGATAATATTTTGGCCTCTGTTCCCAGGTCACAAAGGCCACAGGAGATAAAAGGGGCATACTAGAGTGTTTTTGCACTGCATTTCTGGATGTTACCTCTCCTTCTGAACAAGCAGGATATGGGAGCCCGGAAAGAAATCAGTGTACCGTATGTACTGGAGAGTCTATTTGGGACAAATCGTCCCCCACCCAGCCTCCCAGCAAGGGAGAAAACCAAGGTCAGCACGACCTGGACTCTGCCTCACTGACAGTAATAATGCTGAGGAAGCCATAGCGCTTCTCCCAGACCCCAATTCTTTCTTGGAGAGCCATCATGACAACCAAAAGGACATACTTGTTAAATCTTGGCTTTGTACCAGGTCTTGAACACTCAGAGAGAAATTTGTAACCAAGAATATATATAATAATAAATCTAATCCTATGACTAAATGTCATAAGCCTCCAAAAATCAAAATGGTTTCTAACAGGATGGGATCTAAAATAATTATGTGCTAGACAGCTCCCAGGGACACTAAAGGAGTTTTGCAACACCAATCTCAGTCCCTGGCTTGCCCCAGGAAAGATGGGAAAATATATTTAAAAATTTCCTTAAATATAGGGAAGACAAGATAAACACCTTAGCATGCTCAACTCGGTTACAGATTTGGATGCAGGCGGACTGTTGTCTGGCATGTTTGTTCCTTCCATTGGAGAGGATACTGCTAGGAGAATTCTAATAGTGAGAAGAATCACAGGGCTCTGAATGCCCTCTTACCTACCCTAGGTGATTCTTGTGCTTATGTTGTTATTAAGATTGAATACTATATATTTCTCTTCTTGATAACTCTGTTAATATGTGTCATATGCTTTGCAAGCCATACAGGAACTGTCTCAGACCATGTCGGATGCTACGATGCCATTTGATGGGCAATTCTGGGAATGGATCTTGAGTGTCCACGGTGGACGGTGACCCGACACTGAACCACTCTCCACTGGACACCCTATGTGGAATACTCCCCACTTCTGGGGGGAGCTACCCCACTTCCTGCCTCACAATGTGAGACAGGACAAAATCTTGACAATGTGATATATGGCTAACGGGTCTCTCTCTCTCTTGGGCTTTAGTTAAGGACCCTCCCCTCTCTTAGGGATACCCCCAGCTGCAATAACTTCATGTCCTATTCAGCAGGAAATAGATGAGAGAGAGACTTCTTTGTCCTCATTCCCAACATCAGTTGGGGTGCCCTCAAGAGAGGGGGAGTATATGAAAGGCTAGGAATGAGACCCCACAGAAGAATGCCAGGCTGAGAGGGAATAGGAGAAAAGACCCTCCCACAGGTAGATAGGAATGTGGCCTCAGACAGATGACCTCATTGTCATGCGACATTCCCAGGCCAAAGTTCGCCACTCCCCCCCAAGGAAATCCTTAAAAGTCCGTGCTCCCGGGGCTTCGCCCCTTCTGTCTGGACTGTGGGCTGGTAAGCGCTTAAAACCGGGCTGGTGGGTGGACCTCTCCCCCCTCCCTGATCTCCATACTGAGGTCAGGGAGAGGGAGAGAGGGAAAGAAAAATTTCTTCAATGTGTGTACTGCTTCTTTTCTTTACTTTTTGGTGAATTTATTCCTTTTTCTATGTTTTATGATTTGTTGGGTAATTTTATGAACTTTCCTGTAAACTCACAGACCACACGGTGGCTGGTCGACCTTAACATCCCATTTTCCTTTTCCCAGTTAATTAAGTTTCAGAATAAATGTGTAATTAAGAATTATCCTTGTCCCTGTGTATAATTCTTTGTACATCAGAGGACACGAACTCGGATTAACGGGAGATGGAATTCAAAAGCTTTCTCTCCGTGTTGATTAATTATCAGCAACCCGTATCATTATGGAGGTCCCATTCTGAGATCTAAGAATCATTTTTCTTAGTTACAACATTTATTCTGACCCGTAAGGAAAGGAAATTTTTCAGATTCTCTCTCTCACTTAAGGTTTTCTTTCGCTCTTCTCTCAACTGTTCCTCCAGTGCTTAACTGCAAGCCTGCATAGGACGGGACCTGGAACTGAAGCCTGCCTCTGGGGCAGGAACAGGGGATGATAGTCAGCCACCACTGAACTGGGAGCTCCCCTGATCTTTTTCTTTTTTTTTATATTTTATTTATTCATTTTCAATGAGAGAGAGAGAAAGAGAGAGAGAGAGAGAGAGAGAGAGAGAGAGAGAGAGAGAGAGAGAGAGAGGGAGAGAGAGAGAGAGCACCAGGGCCACACCTTGTGGGTCTGGCTCATGTGGGTCCTGGGGAATTGAACCAGGGGCCTTAGGCACTGGAGGCAAGTGCCTTAACCGCTGAGCCATCTCTCCAGCCCTCCCCTGATCTTTTTCTGTTCTTACTAAAAGTCTTTGCTGGCAGGAAAAGGGAGAAGACAGTTTGCTGTTTGGGAGACATAAGGCCACATGGCCGTTCTGATTCTAAGCTAGGAGGAAACTAAAGCAGTTTCCATGGTAGCCTAAAATGGAGGTGGGCGACGTGGTTCCCTTCTCTCCTGAGCCACAACCAACATGGCCGATCAACCCTGACAATTACACACCCAAGATGGCGACAGCCACGTGGGCCTGTAGGGCAATTGTGCCACCTGTGGATTCTTCTACACAATGCTTCTTACTCAGAGAAATGGCTTCACTCCAGCTTTTGATGCATAACTTCCTCAATGTGTGACATTAAATTCTAATGTTCTTGACTACATTTTTCCTAAGATTCCTGAATCCCAAAGGTTTTTGGTGCTATAGGAATACCAAAGACAAAATGTTAGAGGTAAACAGGGGATAATAAAATGCACTAGTATAATGTTTTCTTTCCCTTCTTCTTCATAATTGCTTCCTATTTTAAACTGTTGCAAAGTTCGTACATGATTTTATAAATAGGAATTGTGAATGGTAGGTATGGTATGGTGTGTTTAATAAAGAAGGACTTTGAGTGGAACTTTAATGAAATATATATGGAATGGTATTCTTAGAAGGTACTAAGAAAGGGTATTCTTCAGGAGGGATTACTCTCAAGAACTGAGAGAAATATAAAAAGGATTGCAGAGGGACCTTGAAGAGATGATAGAATATAATGAGTAAGTGATAAGAGAAGGTGATGAGAAAGATGCAAAGAAAAAAATGGACTCAATTCCCTTTATAAGAAAAACTAGTGAGTAATAAAATATACTGGGTGTAATACTCTTAATTCCAATAGATGGTATTTTGAGACAGAAAATGTTAACCATGCCTTGCATGCCTAGGCTTAAGATAATAGCTATAGGTTTCCTTGGGAAAAGAAAAGCAACAGAGCCATAGTCCCAAAGGCCACCCTGACACAGACGTAGTTAGGGGACCTGCATACTAGACTCCCTCTGAGCAGGGAAATGGGAACAAGGCCCCGAATCCCCACTCCCCCAGCCAAGCGATTAGGTGAGCTTAGATAAGAATATGCACACTTATAAGCCTACACTTATAAGCCTAATCAATGTCTCCGGTGCTCTCATATACCGTGATATTAGACCCAGGCTGGGGAAGTCTGGAGAAGTCAAGCTTGGGGGCTAGCCTCTTAGGGATAGCACGGAATTCCTGAAGGGGACCCCGCTTGCTTTGAGAAAAAACATAGAGTGTGCTATGTGTCTTCTTAGATTTGGGACTAACTAGAAATTTGGGTCCCAGGCTCCTGTACAGAGGACACCCCAAAGTTCTGGTCCCAGAATCGGTTTTCAAAGGAGATGACCCCTCCTTTCAGCGAAGATGAGAATTATGAATTGGGCATTATTCTGATTCAAGAATCTTCTGCTTCTTTTCTCCATTGTTGTTTCAGATGGGACATTTGGCCTCCAAAGCAAACCCTAAATCTCCTCTGACTTCCATACTTGAGAAATGGGCCAACCTAGACCCGTTGAGCTTTAGGAAAGAAGCTTTAATTTTCTATTGTAAGAAGGCTTGGCCACAACCATCCTGAGTGGGTTACTAGCTACCAGTTGGGCCTGATCACCCCAGCTGCTGTGGGTATCCCCACTGCTCCTAGCACCCCAGCTCCTATAGAAGCTGACCCTAAGCCTCCTACAGAGATTCCAAAGTTTTCTAAGGAAACACCCAGACTTCCAAGGGTGACCTCTAAGCCTTCCAAGGAGATTTCAGAACTTACTAAGGAACCTAGCCTAGATATTCCCCCACCAGCTGACTTTGAGGATACTCACTCTGAGGACTATGAGCCCCCCCCAAAGGCATCTCCAATGCCTCCTTCTCATGCTCTCCCTGATCCATGCCCTCCATATTCTACAAACCTAAATGTCAAGACCAAGAGGTGTTTTCAACGGAAGTACCAACTGCCCCTCCAGGGTTATACCCTCTACATGAGACCCCGATGGGACAAAGAATCACTTATGTCCATAGGCCCTTCTCTATAAATGAGCTAAGGGAGATAGAATGTGAACTGGACAATTTTTCTATAGACCCCGATCATTATTATGATGTGTTTTATAAACTTACTAAACAATATGTGTTAACCTGGAGGGATGTAGCCCTAATCTTGGATCAGAGTTTAACTCTTATAGAGAGACAAAGGGTACAGACAGAAGCAGTCACCATGGGAAATGAATACTATGCTGCTCATGTTGAAAACCATAATATCAGAGAGTTTAAACTCCTCACAGGAGCAGAAGCAGTAC
Organism: Zapus hudsonius; assembly: GCA_004024765.1. NCBI lineage: Eukaryota > Metazoa > Chordata > Mammalia > Rodentia > Dipodidae > Zapus > Zapus hudsonius. The sequence continues at coordinate 6,579 of PVHP010032205.1, read as the reverse complement.
CCACAAGTAGTCCTAACTGAGCAGAAAATGACAGACAGGGTGCTTGGAATAGAAAACGTTTTATATACTGTATTTTAGGGGGACTTTGCAGAGCTAAGATAAAGCCTTTGAACTATAATGTATTATCCACAATAATGCAAGAGGAGAAGGAACTACCAATTGCCTTCCTCCAGAGACTAAAGGAGGCAATTAGAAGGCATACTAACATAACTCCAGATACTCTGGAGGAGGAAATCCTTCTTAAAGATAAATTCCTAACCCAGTCTATGCCTGATATTCGTAAAAAGCTACAAAAGTTAATGGCTGAACCAAACAAAAGCTTAGAACAGTTGCTTCAAGCAACAACTTCTGTCTATTAGAGTTGGGAAGCAGAAAAGGAAAGAAAGGAGGAAGAAAAGGAAAAAAGGAAATTGAGAAAGAAAAAAGGAAGGATAAACGCCATCAGGAGATGATAGCAGTAATGAAACTTGTTCAGGGAGATGCCTCTTCAAAGAAACTCAACAGGGTCTGTTTCTTTTGCAAACAAGGGGGACATCTTTATAAAAATTGTCCCAAGAAGGGAAACCCCAAGTTCCCACCAGGGCCATGCCTAAAATGCCAAGGGGATCACTGGAAGAGAAAATGCCCCTTAAACCAAAGAGGCCAAAAGTCGTCACCCTCAACAGACTGTTGATGGGTCCCGGGGCTTTATACACAGGCACCTGTAATTCCAGTCCACCTGGAGGAGCCCCGGGTATCTATACAGGTGGGAACCCATACCATAGATTTCCTCATTGACTCAGGTGCTCGATTTTCAGTCCTTGACTTCTGTCCTGGACTTAGATCCAACCACACAGCCTCCTTTAGAGGAATCTCAGGTCAGATTCAAAAGAAGTTTTTCACAGAGCCCCTGGCTTGCTCATGGGGAGATTATCTCTTTCAGCACTCCTTCCTCATAGTTCCAGAAATGCCTACCCCCTTACTGGGAAGAGATATTCTTTTCAAATATCAGGTGAAAATGATTTTACCCCCAGGGGAAGACTTATGCCTTCCTCTAATTGAAGAAAATATTGATCCTTCAGTTTGGACAGATGGTAGGACGAGCTGTTACTGCCACCCCTGTCCAAATACAGCTTAACGACCCCTCTTACTTCCCTCACCAGAAGCAGTATCCCTTAAAACAAGATGCAATTGAGGGGCTCAGACCAATAATTATGTCCCTAAAGAGGCAGGGACTCCTAAAGGAATGTTCTAGTCCATATAACTCTCCCATTCTTGGGGTACTCAAGGGACCTAATAAATGGAGATTAGTACAAGATCTCAGGTTAATTAATGAAGCAGTGATTCCACTTCATTCGGTGGAGCCTAACACACTCTCTTAACCCAAATTCCCTTAGGAACTACCCACTATTCAGTGTTGAATTTAAAGGATGCTTTTTTTTTTGTATCCTCTTACATCCTGACAGCCAGCTTTTAATTGCCTTTGAGGACTCAACTTGAAAGACAGGCCAATTAACATGGACTGTACTCCCTCAAGGCTTCAGAGACAGCCCTCATCTGTTTGGGCTAGCCTTGGCACAGGACCTCTTAGACTGGAAGAGTCTTGAGACCACCTTGATTCAATATGCTGATGATCTTTTATTATGCAGGGCCTCTGAAAAGACAATTTCTTGAGGAACTGAGGATCTTCTCAACTTCCTGGCTAGTCGGGGATACAAATTATCAAAGGAAAAGGCTCAGCTATGCCAACAGAAAGTCACCTATTTGGGAATGATATTAGAAGGGGAAAAGCGTAGTTTGAGCCCTGAATGGATTCAGCCCATCCTAGCTTATCCCCTCCCACAGACAGTGAGGCAACTAACAGCTTTCCTTGGAGTCACAGGTTTTTGCAGAATTTGGATTCCTAGGTTTGCAGAGCTAGCAAGAACCTTATACCAGCTTCTTAAGGAAACACAAAAATGTCCCTCAGCACCCCTAATATGGGAACCTGAGGCATGCCATACCTTCAAACTGCTGAAAGAGGCCCAGACTCGGGCCCCTGCCTTAGGGTTACCCACTCAGCCTAGGTTTTCCCTCTATGTGACAGAGAGAAAAGGCATTGCCCTTTGAGTTTTAACTCAACTCAGGGGTAGAAATCCCCAACCAGTGGGATATCTCAGCAAGGAATTGGATACAGTGGCTAATGGGGATGGCCTGGATGCTTAAGAGCTATTGCCGCAGTGGAACTGTTGATTCCTGAGGCACATAAGTTAACCTTGGGAAGGCCTCTCACTGTACATGCTCCCCATGACATAGGGAGCATCCTTAACTCAAAGGGCCATATGTGATTATCTGACAGCAGAATAATTAAATATCAGGCTCTCATGATGGAAGGACCTGAGATAACCCTTAAGGTTTGCTCTTCTCTCAACCCTGCCACTTACCTCCCAGATGAGAAGGAATTAGAAAACTCTTGTGAAGAAGTCTTGCTAGAAACCTATACTGCCAAACCACATCTTAGGGACCATCCTTTAGAAAATCCTGATCTTCAATTATTTACAGATGGGAGTTCTTTTGTTCAAAATGGAACTAGAAGGGCAGGATATGCAGTGGTGACAGAATATGAGATCCTTGAATCAGGGCCACTGCCAGCTAACAGCAGTGCCCAGCTGGCAGAATTAATAGCATTAACCAGGGCCCTGAACCTTAGCAAAGGAAAAAATGTCAATATATTTACTGATTCTAAGTATGCTTACTTAGTGTTACACGCTCATGCAGACATTTGGAAGGAAAGGGGCTTATTAACTGCTTCAGGAACTTAAAATAAACATTCTAAGGAGATACTCAACCTCCTAGAGGCAATCTTACTTCCTCATGAGGTGGCAGTCCTGCACTGCCGGGGGCATCAGAAGGGTGATGACCCAGTAATTTTAGGAAACCATCTAGCAGTTTCTGCAGCCAAAGCTGCAGCCCTAAAAACAGAAGGGATATTTCCCCTTTTATGGGAAGATGCTCTACTCCAACCTGAAAGGCCACATATACTTCACAGGAGGCCACAGAGGCACAGGAGGATGGATGCATTTTAGATCCTCGTGGATGGTGGGTTGCCTCTGATAAGTGCTTATGGCTGCCCAAATCCTTGCAATGGAAAATTTTAAAATCTCTCCATCACATGTATCATCAGGGGAGAGAAAACTCAATTCAGCTGACAAAGAGAATGTTTGTAGGCAGAGGAATAACTATCACTATGGCTCAAATAGTTCAAAGGTGTGAGATCTGTCAAAAGACTAACCCTCGTAATAACCACCTGCCTCTTCCTGGAATTCAAAGACAAGGGAGATATACAGGAGAAGACTGGCAGATAGACTTTACTCATTTGCCAGGTGGTCCCAAAACCCACTTGCTACTAGTATGGGTCTTTACCTTTACTGGATGGGTTGAAGCCTTCCCCTGCCAAACAGAAAGGGCCCCGAGAAGTAATAAAAGTCCTTTTAAATGAAATCATTCCAAGATTTGGAATCCCTAAAAGTATACAGAGTCACAATGGGCCAGCCTTCAAGGCAGAAGTTACTCAAAAGGTCTCCAGAGCCTTGGGAATACAATTTAATCTGCACTGTGTTTGGCACCCCCAGTCCTCTGGAAAGGTAGAAAAGATAGTCTTTAAAAAAGACATCTAAGCAAGCTAAACCAGGAGGCACAGGCCTCCTGGACAAAACTGCTCCCACTAGCCTTAATTCGATTAAGGAACACACCCGGACACCTGGGATTGACTCCCTTTGAAGCCTTATATGGTAGGCCCTTCCTTTCTAGGGATCTGTTACATGACCCCGAGACCACCCAACTGATATCTCAGGTTACTAATTTAGCAAAATTTCAACAGGTCCTTTCAGAATTAAAAAGGACAAGTCCTGAGCAGGATAGCACCAGGGCACCTTCTTTCTGCCAAGGAGACTTAGTTTTAATAAGGACATTCAGGGAAAGCCCCTCCCTAGAGCCTACCTGGGAGGGTCCTTATCCTGTCATTCTGTCCACTCCCACGGCTGTCAAGGTTACAGGCATAGACTCTTGGATTCATCACACCAGGGTCAAAAGGTGGCACGCTTCCCACGGGACTCCACAGGAGCCAGACCCAGAGGCCGATCGCTATACCTGCGAACCAGTGGAAGACCTCAAGCTGCTTTTCAGATGACAGCCAACACCAGAATGATATAAGTCTACCCCTGTCACTGACATAACTTGCTTCTTGAGTGTCTAACTATCAATGTAGCAGTCAAAGTCAATTGGCATCACGGGGCACCTAGGCTAATATTTTGGCCTCAGCTCCCAGGTCACAAAGGCCACAGGAGATAAAAGGGCCGTACTGAGGTGTTTGCACTGTCTTTCTGAGCTTCACCAGTCTTTCTGAACAAGAAAGGCTAGGAGAACCAGAAACAAATCAGTGTACAGGAAATACAGGAGTCCATTTGGGACAAATTGTCTCCCCCCCCCCCCCCCCCCCCCCCCCCCCCCCCGGCCTCCTAGCAAGGGAGAAAACCAAGGTCAGCGCGTGACCAGGACTCATTCCAAAAAGACACTACCAGTGCCAAAGAAACAACTGTGTTCTCGAGCCCCAGGCATCCTTCTTGGAGAGCCATCAGTGACTTTCCAAATTACATCCTTTGACATATTTGACTGCCTACTTGATCTTAAACACTTGGGAAAACAAGTAGAGTCAGGGACAGAGAAAACTTCATGAGAGGACTCAACAACTTGCTCTTCTTTTGAGGCATGGCTCACCTTCTATCCTTATTCACTCTCCATGTTGAATATTAATTATCAGCAACCCGTATCAGTTTTTTCTATTTATTACTGGATATTTCTACAACAGCACTATGTCTTGGCATACCCCATTCTCTCTCTTTCTCTCTCTCTCTCTCTCCCCCCTCTCTGTGTGTGTCTGCTTGCATATAAATAAATGAAATTATTTTAAAAAGAATGTGAGTGGGCTGGCAATGGCATAGATATGCTCAAAATCATCAGGACTGGCCCTTTAAAGTCCATTTACATAGCACCCCTGAATATGTAGCCCATGTGGAGAAGGATTTTTAATTCTCAGCCAATTGGCTATTTTCGTGTGTTCATCTTGATGGTGCTCTCTCCAGTCCCCACTCTCCTTCCACAGTCTCTCTAGCTTTTGAGGAGACATGACATTCTCAACTGCCCAGGAGGTTAATTGGTAACTATGTAAATCTAGCTTCAGAATCCCTAAACCTTTTAAGATCCTTGAATAGCAGGAGGCTTTCTGATAATGATCTCTCCTTCTGTAATCCAAATGGGCCTGTCAATCACCTTGGCAGGAAAACACCCCTCTAGAAAAGTTGTCTGTTCCAGAGGTTTTAGAGAGAGTACAAAACCTGCATAAAATGTAAAGTAGCACAATGATCTCTTGGGCCATTGTTCACCCCTTGAAAGCTCTTGAAAGTGCCCTACTTCGTTCTGTAATAAACTTGGCATGTCTTCTCCACTATGCTCAGTGTTTCACATCTGAATTCTTTCAAAAAAAATCACAAGAACCTGGGAGCTGAGGGGAGGCCAGAAGGAGATCTCAATGACATTAATTTGTTGTAATGAGCTAGTTTTGCAAATCATTAGAATTCATGTAGGATGGAAGCTTACAAGCCTCCTTCTTTACCTTCTGTTCTCTTGGTCTTCCAGCTACCTGATGCTAATATGAACCAATTAGTCGAAAAATGAATTCCATCTGCAGGCTCTTCTATTTACCCTGAAGTATGTTGGACCTGAACATTGGGATTTATTAACTTGTGCTTGAATGGTTGTTTTAAGCAAAGTATTTCATACTGAATGAATAAGTAATTTTAGAATGTAGTCCACATTTGATGTCACTACTGACACCCTCTGTCTCTTTTGTTTCCTTCTGTAGTGGGCTCTAGAAGATATTTAAGAATCATTAGAATAGCCCTGAAATATGCAATAGATCTCTAGACCCTACTCTCCCACAGTATACACAGAAAGAATTATGAAAACTTTCACTGAGAACTTCCTTATGGCATTTTGATGGGAAAACCACATGAGCATGTAATCTTTAGTTTTTGTATCTTTGTTTTTGCTTTTGAGACAAGGCTGGCCTTAAACTCTCGATCCTCCCTCCTCAGGCTTCCCTGTGCTGAGATTACAATTGTGGCCACCTTAAGGAAATGAAATTCTTGTTTTTTAACTTAATTTGTTTTTAACTTAATTGGTAAACTATTATTCCTTAGCCTTAGAGGTGCAATATTTATACATTAATTATAAAGTAAGCATTTTGGTATTGTGAATTTCTACTTCACCTAATGCTATTCAAGGCAACCTAATTAATTCTACCAGTGAAGACCCATTATTACAGGTCTGTTAAAATCTTTGAGAAACATGAGAAGAGTATATATTTGAGGTTAAAATGAATAAAGTGATAAGATACTTCAGACTTGTGGCTGACATAAGTCACAACTTAAAAATGAAAACTTTATTTTTTTGTCTTTTTTTTGTGTGTGTACTCTTTTTATTTCTATTTTATCAGTTGGCATATAGAAATTTAGGTATCACTAATTCTGGCATTTTCAAATGAAATTTGTTTTTTTTTTTTTT
>PVHP010032204.1:0-20424 GCA_004024765.1 Zapus hudsonius | reverse complement strand
AATAGGGCAATGGGAGGGTGTTGGAGTTACCTTCACATTGCTATGACAAAGCATTTGACCAAAATCAGCTGACAGGAGGAAATTGTCAATTTGGCCTAGAGTTCTAGAAGAAGCTCTATCATGGAGGGACAGGATGGTGGAGAAGAGACTAGACATCACTTCTGCTACAGCCGCTGTCAGAAAGGAGCAAGAGTGAGCTGAGCTCTGGCCATGGAGAAGCTGAGCTGTAACACTCCAAAACCCCCAGGAGCACACCTCCTCCAGCAAGGTCCCACACTCCAAATTTCTACCATTTGGGGATCAATTACTCAAAACACAAGAAACTATGAGAGACATCTCATTCAAAACACCGCAGAGGGGATCATGAGCAAATTGTAGTATACACATGCTTTAAAATTCTCAGTAAAATACAAAAATAAGTAGATAAGTAAATAAACATAAAACCCAAACCTCACATTTGCCACTTGTCTGAGTTCCACTTTTAACATCTTTAAGCTTTAACATCTTGTTGCTTGCATGCTTCCAAGGATGAGGGATCCACAACTTCGCAGTGCTGTGAGACAACCGGACCCAACCCAGAGAATTGTCATTATGACGAGATAGATGTGGCCGGTGATATAACCAATACAACTTCCCAAGAGAAAGCAGCTTCCAGAACAGGCTTACCTGTATGAACTGAAGCTCTCAGAAAAGTAACTGGCACTGGGACACCTGCTGTTTGGACTGTGTGGGATTTTGTCCCTGGCTGGCTTCTTCCTTGGGCTTTTGATCTTTCCAGCCTCACTCCACGTTGCATTGGGCTCTGGCCATGGTGAAGCACATGGAGAATTGGGTTTATAGTCTTAGAAGCACAAAGTCTGATGTATAGGCTGAAAGAAAGGAAGTCAAAGTTCACCCCAGGCTTAATGTACATCAACAGTCATTCTTCAACACACAGTAAGTAAGGGAGAGTGGTCACAGGTGCTAGTTTTTTGACTGTTGCATGAACACGTCAAGTCTCATTTGCGGCATATACAGCTTTCTGTATACTGATAATTCAGAGTGTTCTCAGATGTCAACAGAAGACCAGTTCTGCAGCACAGAACATATTGAAAGAATCTGGTCACACTTGGCAAAAAGAGAGGGATGATAGCCTTCAAGTACTACCCAGGTTCCAAGCAGACAGAAAATGAGTTTTAAATATCATTATTCTTAGCACCTTATTCCAGGTCCACTGCTTTGCTTTCACCCTTAGATCAAGCTTCTCTTTGGTGTCTGACATTTCTTGGTTCTTGCAACCAGGTTTCTGTAAGTGGAGATCTACACTTTGCAGCTGCTAAAACTGAAGTTAGATGGCTGCCATTCTTTTTCACATGCTCTCCATGTTTCTCTTTGGTTTTAAAATACAGTCCACATGTTTCACAATGTCTTATATCAGTCCTTACCTCTATCATACGCCATACTGTGTACTATAAACAAGCATTTGAATCACCCTCTTTGTTCAGAATATTATCATATAACCCATATGATCACTAAAAAAGAAATAATTTTTCTAATTTCATGTAAAATATATGGAGAGTGGTTTATAATGATCCAACATGTGCTTCCTTGTGCTCAGGGATCTTTATTGGGTTTATAGTGGTGCAACCCATGCTTCCTTGTGAACATGCTCAGGGATAATAATTGTAGAAAACAGAGACAGATGCTGTACCTAGAGCTGAATTCACCAGGAAAATGTGGGCCACAAGTGCAGTTTGACATACGTACGTTGTTTGTGTTTTGACTAGTGACTGACACTTTAAACCAGCATTGCCCTCAGTGAAGTTATATCCTGAAGTGTTCTTGATAATGTTTCAAACAACAATACAAGCGTGCGTATTCCCTGTGGTTTTAAGGTATTTGTGTTTTAGGAAAAGATAGAAACTAATACGTTAAAATACTGATTACGATGTCCGATGGAGTCAGGTTCTAGAATCAGGGAATTGTAAGCAGAAATTTTCATCCAAATTAAAGTCCAGTATGGCATGAGAAAACCGCAAATGAATGAAAACTCTTTAATGTATTCTGTCCACTGAACTACAGGTGTCCAAATAACAAAGCCCTCATTAGGCCATGGAAGTATATGAAGCCCTTAGGTTTGCAATGAATGACAAAATGCTATCGAGATTGTTTCTGTGGTTCATAGGAATGATAGTTCTTGAGTATAATATACTAGGAATGTTTCTAAGTACATCTAAAGCATTTTCTTATTGAAATCTTGAACAGTTGCATGTGTGAAGTTACTGATATTAACCCCATTTGTCAGACTTGGAACTTCTCAAGGTCACAGCTTATAAGTAGAATTTGATTAGCTTTGATGTATCTAACCCCAGGATCCAAGCTTTGAACCACTCTGCTGTCTTTTCTGTCATTTCTCTTTATGTACCTTTATTTCTTATAGTCAACCATCTTTGCATCTGACCAAAGGGAGCTGTTTTAAAGTGAATCCTATCTCTCCAGTGTAAAGGGGACTTCAGCTCACCCTGCCCAAAGAAAAACAAGATATTTATTGCTTTTTGTCCCTGTCAGGGAAGTTCAGTTTATTAAGGCCAATTGTGGATGCAGCCAAGTTAATGAGGGTCGGTGTGTGCATTCTCTGCTCTTCATGTGAATGGCTGTGGCAGGATCCACCTCTGCCAAAGTAGGCACGCCCTTCTCCATCACTTCCCCACCAGCTGAGGCTTTTACTTGTGCAGGGGAACTTTTAATCACTCTGATCTCTGATCACCATAATCCCTCACTGTCTAGAGATACAAGTTTATCATGTGGATAGACCCAGAGTCCTTGTGACTCATGGTAATTGCTCTCCACTCATGAGCTGTGAAACATAGTGGGAGTCACCCCATCCCTCACTGAGGGAGATTGGGGGAAGGGTGGTGATTCACTCAACATGAGCTGTAGGGATAGCAATGATGTCTCTCTCTGTTTGTTTCTTATTTTCCTGAGTTGTGTTTCCATCTCCACAGCTTATAAAGTTCATGTTCCTTTGCATCAGGTGATGCAGCTTGTCCTCCAGGCTCTGCGTTGTTGGAATTCCATTCATACTGAATGGGCCAAGAGCTTTCATTCCACAGTTAAGATATTTGTGCTGTTCTAGGATTATTTTGATAGCAGCAAGCCAAAAGCTAACATGTGGCTGAAGAATGCATGGATTTAATGTAATATGTCAAGCAGATATTTCTGATTCAAACACGGAAAACTGACCATTTTCCAGCAGGGACATACACTGGATTTGGAAGGCTGTAAGAGGCCAAAGAAGCTAATTCACTGTTCTGGTCCCACTCCTGTTCTGTGCCACCTGCTCTGCACAGGTGTGCTCCACCTGCACTGGCTATCTCATCTTGCTTTACTAATAGCCTCGCAGCTTGAACATGGTACATGGACCACAGGTTGCTTTCTCACAGTGACAGTCTTCTCAGTTCTCATGCCAGAGTTTGCAGCTAGCTGCAGGTACTTTCTGAAGCCCAATTCTACATCCTCCACTCACAGCTTTTCAGATCAGCCCCTATTAAGAACCCCAGGCTTTCCTTTCTCCCAGATTTGCACATCTAGGTATCAGCAGAGCCAGGAACACCATGTTAACCACAACCCATTCTCTCAGGAGATAGTTCTTTTAAGTGGATACAATCAACATTTATGTTTTTATTACATTTCAAGTTAGAACTGTCCAAATGGGCGAAAGACCTTAAGAACCTCCTCACCACAGAAAAGATGCTCTATGTCATTGTCATCAAGGAAACGTGAATTCAAACAGCAAGGAGGTAACACTAAATACCTGCTCAAATCGCCCAATTCCAGAAGATGGTCAGTGAATACTGACACAGATGGGGATCAAGAAGAACTTCTATTCTTGGGGGAAATACAAAAAAAGCAACTTGGGAAGTCAGTTTCGTACTTCTGTGTAGAACTAAACATACACTTACCATATGACCCAGCAATCCTTCCTTAGAATATACATCATTGTGATTTACAAACTAGATAGGGAGTACTCTGGAACAGTCTTCCACTGTCTCTCATGGTGACTGTTGTTACTGCACGAAGCATGCATAATATTGGACCCATCAACATGCGGTCATGGAGGAAGCCTAAAAATAACCTCATCAAAATGGGAGAGAGAAGTTTAGAATAGTTGGAAAGAAGAGGGGATGTTCAGTGGAGAGGGGAGTGGTAGGGGATGACAAAGGAGAGGAGTTTGTAAATATTTAAATAATGTTTTAATAATAAAAATATCAAAAAAAGAGAGCAGTTTCCTAAAGGAGTCAAAACCCTTGGACACCTTAGCAGTTATTCCCATTACTAAGGATCATTTTCCCATTTCCTCTCTTAGTGTTTTGCATCTTTTCAAGAGCTGTATCCCAACTTCCTTTTAGATCTTTATTTCTTCTGCATTGTGTTACTTTCTTTTTTTTAAAGGTTTGAATTTTTTTATATTTTATTTATTTGAGAGAGAGAGAGAAAGAGAGAGGAAAGAGAGAATGGGCACACCAGGGCTTCCATCAACTGCAAATGAGCTCCAGATGCATGCGCCCTCTTGTGCATCTGGCTTTTATGTGGGCACTAGGGACTCGAACTCAGGTCCTTCTGCATTGCAGGCAAATGCCTTAACCGCTAAGCCATCTCTTCAGCCCTGCATTGTGTTACGCTCTGTCACTGTATGACTTTCTGTCACTGTAGCAAAATTCATGAGCACAAAAGGTTTTTTCTGCCTCCAGATTTTAGAAGTTCTGGTCATCGTCCATTAGACACATTGCTCTTTGGCCTTTGGGGAGAGTGCAGACAGCAATGGTGGTGAACGCAGGGTGAAGACGACTGGTTGGCTGCAGAGCAAAAGAGAAAAGGATCCCTACAGTTCTCTTTGGGAGCACATGCTTCAGGACTTAGCTTTTGCTGTCTGTAAATCCATAGTACTTCCTAGTAGTTCCCTCCTCACACCCCACCACAGTGATAAACCTTCATCATATCAACCTTTGACAGAAACGACTTATATTCAACCATGACACCCATTCTTGATTCTTGATAGAACTGTCAATCAAGAGTCCCTCTTTTGTATTCTAACTTAAAAATATAAAAGAAATAAAAATCTACAAGAAATTCAAACAAGATCCACTGGATTCACACTTTTGGGGACTTGAGTCATTGATGGGTCTGGCTCTTTGCACTGTCATCCTTACTGGATACTGGTTGTGCAGTTTGGATGCCTGTTTTCTGTTTCTCTCTAACATTGGCTCTTTTCCAGTTTCTTCACTGCTCCGAGTGATCCTGTATCCTCTTAATTTAGGTGTTTTGTTTCAATAAGCCAAAGCCTCTTCTGTTCTATGTCAACAAGGCAAACAGGGAAACATCTAAGATATGTAGATAAAGTGGCACAGGAATTCTTCGTTCCATGGATTTTGGGTTGCCTCATCTTCGGATCACAGCTTCTCTGGTAGCTGTGGATGAGGTATATAGAAGGTAAGATGCAGGGTACAGTGGCTAGTGTCTTGCAATTAACAGAAGGGATCATAATGAAACCGGAGCCATCATGATACAATCATGGTTTTATAAACTTCTGACTGGTGCCTACAGACCTGACTCCCAGGTGAAGTCCAATTAGCAACAACTCAAAACCCACCCAATTGGATATTGTGAAACTTAAATCGCATAGCTCGGCTCCTTTTCCTTGTTACCAAAGACTTTGAATTATCAGTGAGATTATGTTTGGAAGGGTGTAAGATAGAGAGGTTTGAAGTAGTTTTTCAGTTGAAGGTTGGACACAGGAACATGAGACATGTTCCCCCTCATTCCTGAGTGACTTCCTTCACTCCACTCCCCCTTCCTCACCCCTCATGTCTCCTCGCTGGGATGCACCAGCTGTTAGAACTGTTTTTCACATTGTTCTATGTTTCTATTGCTAAACTAAGCAGTCTCCCTTCTCTTCCTCCTTCGCCTCCTCCTTCTCCTTCTTCTTTCTTTTCTCTCCCTTTCTCCCTCCTCCCTCTCTATCTTTCCCACCCTACACCCAAGTTCCCTTTGCATCTGATGACTATTTTCTCCTTTTCATTGTTTCATTGCTACTCTATTTGGAAAGTTGATCTTTGCAAACTTCTTAGAGGCTCAGCACTGAGAGAAGCATGACTCACCCCAGGCTGTCTCCCCTAGACTTAATTCCACCTAAGACGTGTGCGTTCTCTGATTGAGGCCTAGCACACACTCATGTTTCTTGCAGGAGTGGTCGACTTGGGAGCCTATCAGTATGCAGGCGTTGGAAGCACCGAAACTCTAATGGGAAAAGCAGGCTTTGCTGACCCATTAATGCTCAAGGTTTAGGTGCGAAAGCTATACTGTGCCCAATCCACTTACTGCCACATCTCCAACTGTGGCCAACTAAGCAGAGGCAGGCTCTGGCGTCTTAAGAGGCTGAAGAGATTTTTCTCTCTGAGTCAAATCTTTCTCCAGACAGGGGTAGGATTTGACGCTGGCAAGCCACAGTCTGGCCTCTTTCTAAAACTCAGACTTTGAAGGCATCCACAGGACTGTCTTAGGTCTGTTTCCTTCCGACCATGGGTGACAATAAATTCCAGTTGATGGGAGCTCCAGGCACAGTGTCTGATCGCCTTCCTCCAATAATGCTTGATGGCTCAGCTCTCCGGTGCCGGCTTTGCGCTCTGCTTCATATCAAAAATGCATTTCTGACATGTGTAATCTCCTGTAAGAGAGACTGCAGAGCTTGGCTTTGGGGCTTCTCCCTGGGATATGTGTGCATGCGTGGGTGTGTTTTGGGGAGATTACGGGGATACAATTTATCTTAATTTGAAGGTGGGAATTGAAAAAAATTGGGGGAAACTGAATAATGTTAGAAGGCAGCTATACAACTAAAAGAAAAGTGGTGTTTTGAAGTAAGAGCATAAATTTAAATGCAGAAAGGACATAGGAAAAACAAAACTGCTTCATTTCTGTGGTTGAGCATTAAAAACAAAATCTTAGCTTGTGTCTAAAATGCAGACTCGGGGGTTGGGGATTTGGCTCAGTGGATGAGCGCTTGCCTAGCAAGCACAAGGCCCTAGGTTCGGTCCTCAGCACCACAAAAATAAAATAAAATAAAAAATAAAATGCAGACTCGTCACACACAGTGAAAGTGGGAGGAGTAAATAGAAGGAGAATGTCTAAACATCTGAGTTCCTTCTTCCCCCTGCAGCTAGCAGTACTCCTGGGAAGTATGCCTCCCACTTTCCAGTTGGACTTCTAGGCCAGGCACTGGACTCCAGTCCTCAGACATACGGCTGTGAAAGTGAGGAAAACACTGCTAATCACAATGCTTTGACCCAATTCAGGAGGCATTTGTACAAATGTGCATGACATAAATTAAGAGTCCAATGAATATTCTATATTATTATTTTTCCAAACACAAGTGCGTGCAGGTTTTAAGAGATGAAAGCGTTCAATATTATGATGTAAATTAGGATTTTTAAAACTAATGATATGCTTAGAACACTTAGAAATTGTTTTGTTTGAGTATGTACTATGACCACTTCATAGCTAATGATTTGTTTGAGACTCATTCTCTTTTCGTGCGAGTTCCATGTGGATTCCCTATTGTTGAGGAAATACAGAGAAACTCATTGTATTTTCCTTCACGTTCATATAATCATAGACAAAAGCACACATACATGCTCATATAGTTTGTTATTAACTTCTGAAAATAACAGTATGAAATACAAACATGTTATTATAACATTTTCAAAATCATAAAATAGCCTTTCTGTGCCTGACTTTAGTCACAGAGACTTTAATCTTAAATTTTGGATTCTCAAATTAAAATGGTGTCTTTGTCATTGGGGGTAAGATAGGCAAGTGCTGGCACCTGAACTATGGGGACCCAGATTTTGGCAAGTTTTCTTGCCTGAGAGCAGTTCCCTGGGCTTTGTCGTTCTCTCTTGGAATGTGGAGATGACACCTGAAACGATGGTCCCATCTCTGTACCCTGTGGAACAGATGTGAGGAAGATTGCTGGCAGCATGATAGACATAGAAGAAGCTCAGCACTTTAAGAAGTGTGTTCTTTGGACTGGAGGCCCGCTCCATGGGAGGGAAAGCATGGCTGATACTGAAGACCTACAAAAATCATATAGTGGGGGGGAGGTCCTGAGCCGTAGGGGAGTAAGTAATACCTGCTGTTGTCTGGCTAAATGTGTACATTATGCCAACCAAACTGCCTGAGAAGCACTTTTTAAAAAAAAACTAAGCATACCCAAGTAATAATGCTACTATCACTCTTGGCTTGAGTAGCCTCTCTTTTTCAGATGGTGGTGACCACTGGGATAATGCAAAAGATACCACAATGCTGAGAAGAAATGACAGTGGAGTGTTCAGCACTGGGACATCTCTATCACACTTCCCGAGGCTCAGAGTCTATTGTGGAAGAGGTGGTGGAAAGACTGTAAGAGCCAAAGGAAGGGTAGGACTGCTTACAATGCAAACTTCCAGACTCAAAATGGCCTTGATGTTCATGACCTCACAGGGCCTGATCCTACCTACACATCATGGGAGGAAAAGATGATGACACTAAAACAAAACAGACTAATTGAGAGGGGGAAGAGATTTGAGGGAGGAGAGCGGAGGAGGGAATCATAATGGTTTATGGTCTATGATTATGGAAGCTATCAATAAAAAAATAGAAGTGCATTCTGGGTGGCTGAATTTATTTCTAAAATAATTTCCAATTTGATTAAAGCCATGGTCCCTAAATTTTCTTTCTTTCACAGTCCAGCAGAATCTTCACAGAAGTGTTCATTTTCCTGTTTTCCTTGTTACTCGAATCTGGAGAAAGTCCTAATTGGCTATTATCTTTGCTGTATACTATTTCATGTGGTAATGGTAAGTCCTTTAGCCTTTCTCTAAATAGTGGTTATGGGGTTTTCACACATAGATGAGTTTTTTTTTTTCCTTTTTAAATCCCATCCGCAAAGCTAGTCCTTTAATTGGGGAGTTGAGACCATTTCTGTTTAAAGTTATTATTGAGTGGGTCTTGTTTTTTCATATGGTTGTTTTTTGACTGTTACTTTTGTTGATTGAGTTGTTGGTAGTTCTTTCTCCTCTGCTTGCTGTTTGCTGTGCTGATCATGATGGATTGCTTCCTGGCCTTCCTTTCCTCACCTGTCCCTCTCACTGTACTCATCTTTTCTGTGTTCATGTGGATGAAACTGCTTGCCTTCTTTCTTTGTGCATAATATTCCTTTAGGCCTTTTCTGTGCTACTGGCTTGGTCGTCCTAAATTGCATTAATTTTTACTCATCCTGAAATATTCTTACTTCTACATCAATTTTAAGAGATAGCTTTAGGGCTGGAGAGATGGCTAAGCGGTTAAGGCACTTGCCTCCAGTGCCTAAGGCCCTGGGTTCAATTCCCCAGGTCCCACATAAGCCAGACCCACAAGGTGGTGGCCCTGGTATTCTCTCTCTCTCTCTCTCTCTCTCTCTCTCTCTCTCTCTCTCTCTCTCTCTGCTTGAAAATGAATAAATAAAAAAAGAGATAGCTTTACCGGATATAGCAATCATAGTTGAAATTTATTTACTTCAGGCTTTGAAATATATCATTCCACACTTGGCTTTTGGGGTTGCTGATGAGAGATTTGATGTTATTCTGATATTTCAGTTTTTAAATGTGAGTTGGCATTTTTCCTTTACAACTTTTAATACTGTTTCTTTAATTGATATTTTGACATCCTGACCATGATCTGCCATGGAGAGGCTCTTCTCTGATGATGCCTATTTGTGCTTCTAAATGTCTCTTGTTTTTGAATGCCAGTTTTTTTTTTAGTATGGTTGGGAAATTTTCTGCTATAATTTCACTGAATACATTCTCTGTGCTTTTACATTTTGCCTCAGCTGTCCTATGGATTCTTAGGTTTGCTCTCTTGAATGCATACCAGAGTTCTTAGAAACTTTTGTCACATTCACAATGGATTATTGCCCCATCCTTGCCCTCCGTTCCTGAAATTTATCTGCTTAGTCTTGTCTGTTGATGATATTATTATCCACAATGGTTTTTATTTGAATGACTGATTCTTTCATTTACAGAATTTCTATTTGGTTCTTTTTCAGAGTTTCATTTTTCTTATTTCTGTGATTTTTTTTACTCCCTGGTTAATAATTTCTCCTGTAACTTGATTATTCTATCCACTTAGACAACTTGCTTATCTAGGAGCTGAAATGATTTCTTTACTTCATTCATTTCCTTATGGAATCCTCTACTTGCCATTGATCTTGTTATGAAGCAGGGCTGTGAGAGCTTCTTTTGGAATTGCAACTATTTCATGAATGAAGAGTTGTGAGATTGAGGCGATGGCATTGTGAATTATTGTCTATTTTTGCTAGTGCTCATTTCCTCCCCTTCCCACTCTCTTTTTATTTGTTTTATTTTGTGTGAGCTTTCCTGGATTAGCTGTCTTCACTTTGATTTATGTTGCTTACCGCTGTTTAGAGGGGTAGCCAAGGACAGTGGTAGATGTAATTGTATGATAGCAGACCTGATGGAGGTTTGTAGTAGAAGACCCTTGTTCTCTTCACCTGTGTCTCCAGGAAGGTTCTGAGACAGAGGCACTAGGATTCTTACTGGGGGAAAAGTAGCCTATAGTGTTTCAGAGCTCAGGGTATGGGTATTAAGTGAAATCATGAGGTTGTTGGAAAAGAAGAAAGAGATCAATGAAGAATGAGAAAGGAAGCCCATAGGTTAGAAGTATGAGAAGGAACAGAGAAAGTATTGTTGAGGGCATGGAAAGAGAGAGAGAGAACAGTCATAAATGGGCCTTACTGATAAGATACCAGTTAAAATATAATGACCATACGAAGTAAAATAGGCCATATAATGAATAGAAAATGAATATTAAAAAAATCCAACAAAATAATAAAAATGAATTAAAATAAGCAATAAAATAAAACAGAGGGCTTTATGACCTTAGCATCTCTTTCTCATTAGTTGTCTTTTTGATTAGTTTCCCCAGGTAGAGGGATGGCTCCTGGTCTCAGTAACTCAAACAAGTTAAGTCGTGTGTCCTTCCTTCCAAATAAGAAGGATCTCTGGGGCTGTAGCCATAGAATTTCTGCCAGAATTCCCATTCTAAGCCCTCTACTTGCAAGTTACAACCTTATCTCTGATATTTAGTTCATGCTTATTTCCACACTCAGCATCTCTGTTACTCCACCTGTGCCTCTCAGGATCTCTCTCTCAGGATCCTTTGTTGAGTTCTGTGGCACACTTCCCACAGTCCTGTGTAGTCCACCTGTGGAATGACAGTGTGTGTGGGGGGGTGCCTTCTCTGAGGAATACTTCTTGGTCTTGGTTTTCCTCTGTGTTCTTTATGTTGGCTGGCATTTCTGATTTTTATTTTCTCCTTTGGCCCTTTGGAGGCAGGAGTAGTTTCACCACCAGGGACACTGGTTTTCTTGAGCAGTAAACATATCCTTCTCCTAAACAATGCACTTAGCAACCTGTTGAGAACCTGGGACTCCTACCTGTAGGGAAGTGTGCATAGACCCTGCTCCACACATGCACTAGCTTTCTCCTGCCTTTATTTATTTATTTTTAAATATTTTCTTTATTCATTTCATTTTTAAGCAGAGAGATACAGAGAGAGAGAGAGAGAGAGAGAGAGAGAGAGAGAGAGAGAGAGAGAGAGAGAGAGCACCAGGACCACCATCTTGTGGGTCTGGCTTTTGTGGGTCCTGGGGAATTGAACTGGGGGCCTTAGGCACTGGAGGCAAGTGCCTTAACCACTGAGCCATCTATCCAGCCCTCTCCTCCCTTTGTGATGCTGCATGGGGTTCCTGGAAGAGATGACTAGATCTTTATGTAGATTCAGGCCCATACACTCCATTGACAATTTGTCCAATTAAAAAAAAACACACAAAACAAAACATGGACTCACAAAAAAGGGTAAATTATGAGATTTATTTTAGGGAGAGTTCAGTTTAAGATGGACAGCAAATAGGAATCTGTTGTATATTTATGCAGATCAAACACCCCCAAGATCCACATTTCATTTTGGGATCCTTGCCGCAGGGCTGTGTGATAGTGCTCTTGGCTGGTGTCTCCAGTCTAAGACAAAGGAAACTCCACACTGATTTACTGCTCTGGACTCCCTCAAATTTGCCCTGGGCCACCAGAGATGCTAGGTTTGGGTTTATAAGACATGGAAGGATTTGAATTTAGAGTACAATAATAGTGAAGGAGAAGAGGAGAAAGCTGGCTTCTTTTAGGCAGTTTCAGTTAGAGATTGAGGCTCACAGAGAACCAGGAGAAGCCACCCCAGATGCCACCTCCCCTGGCTCAGGAATGGAACTCTTGGAGGAATGGAACTCCTGTCTGATGGAGACTGATCTACAGCGCCCCCTGCTGCCCACAGTCTAACATGCTAGAGGGCCCAGGTGGGCTGCTCCTGGGGTACATTCTCCAAATCTACCAACCAATTGGGTCTTCTCCTTGCATACCTGAATCTAAGGAAAAACTACATTTTCTATACTATAAAGGCTGCTTTCTTCCTGCCTCTCTACCTGCCTCTTCTCATTCTGGCCAAAGCTATACATGTGAGTCTGGACTCTATCCCCACCCAGACATGTTAAATAAATTATCATTCACCCCAAGAGATATGTAACTACTATAAACATTACAGCTATAAGTTCATGGCATCTTGTGAAGGCCCTAAGGGAGGTTCTAACATGTGTGATGCACTAATTCCGGTATAAAATTACTAGCAAATAGACAATTTTTTTGGGGGGGGGGGAAGTATCATTAGTGCATGGTAAAATTTTGAATTTTGATTTTTTTAGATTCTTATCCATATTTTATCTATACCTCATTTTTCCCATTTTCATACAATATCTTTGCATCTTTTCACAATCAGAAACAAGGAAGCTTATTTTACTTGGGGAAAAGAAAGGAGTGCTTTAAGAGAATGGGGGTGGGGCGGGGACAAATCTGTTCATGGAATCCAAGAAGAAAAAAAAAAATGAATCTGAAAATCCTCATTTTAGTGAATTGTTTCAATTTCCTTATCAAAGTTATCTAAAATAGTGCGGACCATTACAGAGTCGGATAGTTCATACATGTTCTCTTTCTCTGCTTGAACTTACACCCATTTCAGTGAGTAAGAAGGACAGAGAAGAGTCCACCTGACTCAGTAAGGTATAGGTAAAGCTCTGTAGACTCTCAAGGAAGGAAAGGGAAGCTAGTGTGGATCCACACAGAGATGATTTTTAGGATGAGTTTGAGAAAGGATGATGTAATGTAAGTAGCAAAATGGAATCCTTGAGCAGAGCTGGACTACAACTTGTAAAAAATGCTTCATAGGCAATGAACTCAGCAGAGAAGTCTTTGTACATGTTGACCTTTTTTTAAGAGTCCAAAAAATTAGCAATGTTATCTCATTTAACCTATACTGATCTCACTTTCTCATGGAGATTTTATTTTTCAGAAGGCAGTGAGAAAGCCATGGCCAACCCAATTCCACCAACAAGACATGGGATGACATTCTGGCAAGAGATAAACCACCTGGGCCCATCATGTAGGCCCCAAATGAAACCTATAAGAAAGTGGCAACGTAAACAAGAGGCCTATCACCACAGCAAGTCATTGGGCAGAGAGGGTCATTGGATGTTCAATGCAGTTTTGTTTTTTGGAAATGGCTATGGGAAGTGTGAGGCAGGCTTTTGGGGATTACCTACATCAAGGAATGATAGACCCATGAGGATGAACCATGAGTTGCAGTGGAGACTCAGTGGAGATGCAAGGATTAGGAGAAGGCTGCCAAGGAGAGCTGCCAGCACCTGATGAAGTTTGCTGGAACTGTGAGTAGCCTTTTTGGAGGAGCAGAGTTAGAACTCCAGAGACTGGTCACTGGTTAGAATTATCAGACTTGGAAACTGTCACTGTTTGGAGTTGTCAGACTTGGAGTTAGGGTTTGATGTTTACATCGTGATGTTTATTTTAAATCTTGTATTAGTTCAATCTCTCTTTGCTATACCCAATGCCATCTTTTGCAGTGTGAATGTTTATTCTTTGCCATTATGGTTGGTTTTGTTTTGTTTGTCTGTTTGTTTTTATCTTGGGGTATAATGACACAGTTAAAAAAACAGATTATGGGGATGTTTGAACATCATTGGAACTGATAAAAACCTATGGGACTTTTAGAGTTGGACTGATGCATTGCATTTGACATCATGGTTGCTTACTAGTTTATGGGGGCCAGGGGCAGAATGTGGTGGTTTGATTCAGGTGTCCTCTGTAAATTTATGTGTTCTGATTGCTTGATTCCCAGCTGATGACAATTTTGGAATTGGAACCTTGTTGGAGATGTGAGTTTTGGGGTCAGTTTATGGGTATTGTAGCCAGCTTCCCCTTGCCAGTCTTTGGCACCCTCTGCTGTCATCCACCTGATGTTGGCCAGGAGGTGATGTCCAGCCTCTGCTCATGCCATTTTTTTTTCTTGTCATCATGGACCTCCTCGAGTCTGTCAGACAAAATAAATCCTTTCCTCTATGAGCTGTCTTTTGGTCAGGTTCTTTCTGCCAGCAACGAGAAAGCTGACTGCAAAACCATCTCAGAACTTAGTTATTTGAAATACTGCCAAACTTTAAATTTTGTCTACCAAAATGCCAGTCCTAGGCATTGTCAATCTATTTCAACCTAGTTGATTAAAAGGCTAAAAAAATTACTTGTCTTAAATTACTTGTTTCTAGTATAGATTTTCTATTTTTCAAGATTAAGTTTGAAGTTCTAGAAAAAAACTTGTAAGGGTTAATACAATAGAATGGTGTGCTCACAACTAATTGATTTTCTTTATGTAGGCTTTATAAACTTCTTTAGAATTGTTATAGATTTTTTAATACATGTTCTACTTGCTTCTGTGAATGGAGCTTTCTTTCAATATATGCAGTGTTTCTTTGGTAAAAACAAAATATATAAAGAAGATGGTTCTTTGTAGAAATTTTGGAAAATAGAAAAAGTTTGAAGAAGTAGCTTATAATCTTATTACTTAGAGAAAAAAAAATATTTGTTAATACTTTGGCATATTTTATTCTGGTCTGGTATCTTTTTCTCCTTTCATATCTCTGTTTTTATTCCCTACTTTTTCATTTTACAACATAAGAGCTTTTTTTCTTCAGCCTTATTAACTTTTAATTAACATTTAATTTTTAAATAAAAACATTTAATTTTTGTCAAACGCATGCTATTCAGTGTCTTGAATTTTATATTATTCTTTCAATAAGTTTTATTCTGTGGATTTCGAAGCTGTGTTTTATATTTCTTTTTTTTTTTTGTATCAATCTCTAGGTGCCAAGTACTAGAATAGATCAACAATAAGAGCTAAACACTGTTATTTGTTGTGAAAATGAGATTATTGACTCTATGTCATTGCTCCTCTGTGGACTTTGCCTTATTTTTTAAAAATTTTATTTGCAAGTACAGAGAGATAGAAGAGAGACAAACATAGAAAATGGGTGTGCCAGGGCCGCCAGCCATTACAAATGAACTCCAGATACATGTGTGACCCTGTGCATTTAGCTTTTTGTGGGTACTAGGGAATGAACTGTGGTCATTAAGCATTTCAGGCAAGTGCCCAAACTATTGAGCAATCTCTCCAGGCCAATTGTCTTATTTTTAAAATAGTGAGTTGGATGATTTTGTCTTTTCTGTGATTTTCAACAAAATTATTCATATTTATTGAGTATTTAAAACATGTGCTTATCATGTTAAATGTATTACCTTTATGATCTCAGTAATGATTGCCTACAAATGACACAGACAAGGAGAGTGCTGCTCAGAAACCCTGCGCCTATATGTGTGCATCTGTCTGCTGTGTTCATGTGCCTCCCTGTCAAGTGCTTTGGGGTTTTTCAATGTCTTTTCTGATCCTAAAGGTTTAGGACTTCAGGGCTCAGCATCAGGGTAAAATACCTTTGTTAACTTTTTTTTTCTGTTTCTATACTAAGCTATGAATCAAGCAGTGTCTGATCTCTAATTTTGGTTTACTGTTACTACTGCCAAGTGACATGTATCTTAATATTAAAGTTTACTCTGCAGGCAATACCAATTGTTCTAGTGGGTCACTGAGGCCTTTTAGAGAATGCATGGGATGGAATAAATGGATTTGTGGCTGTGACAGTTTTTTTTCTTTCTTTCTTTCCTTCCTTCCTTCCTTCCTTCCTTCCTTCCTTCCTTCCTTCCTTCCTTCCTTCCTTCCTTCCTTCCTTCCTTCCTCTCTCTCTCTCTCTCTCTCTCTCTCTTTCTTTCTTTCTTTCTGTGGGTCTGTCTTCTAGCAACAATAACTTGTAGTGACCTGGTAACTGGCAAATCCATGGGGAATGCTAATGATAGGTGGAAATCGTTTAGTTTTATTGAGGCTGTTTAGGATAACTACCCCCCCCCCCACACACACACACATGGAGCCTGTAGGGGAGAATCTAGGCTGTTGTGCATTTGCTATGTCAGAAATGTCTGGGGTCTTGGTCATCTTTATCTCTGTCCCCTGGGGGAGTTCTTCCAATTTATGAGAGGCTCATCCCCTTCTGAGAAAGCCCTTCCTGGAGGATTAAGATTTCTGGAAAGATTATCTTTTGTCAGAAAACCTGACTTCATACATCTGATGTTAGGACTGGACTAACCAGTCCCATAAAACATGGCAACTTGGGTTTCTACAGGGGCTTTCCACTTTCAGGAACCCCACTCCTGCCTTTTCTTCAGCAGGAGGTGTCTGTATTCACTTTTTTTTCTCTTAAGTACTTTAAACTCTATACTCCTGATAATATTAACCTCTGGTCTGTGGATTTCAATTGTTTGAATTCATATTCCAAGAATCTGTAATGCACTGACTCAGTGAAAGTTTTGTGTGACCATGACCTCCTGGGGCTTTAGCTCCTGAGTTTCTGCCCATCCCAAAACCAAGATAATGCTCTGGTGCTCTCAAAGAATCCCAAATTCCTGTATCTTAATCTTGTTCATACAGGTTCATTTTGAATCAACTACTTACCCAATGACTAGGATTATGTTTCTCTAATTTAAGTCTATTTTCTCTTGCTATAACTACAGCCTGGAAAATGCAGGATCATTGAACTTAGACTTAGAGATTGATGGTGCCCTGCTTATTTTAAATCTTATATTGGTTCAACCTGTTTTTTGCCCTCCCTCATGTTATCTTTTGCAGTGTGAATGTCCTATGCCATTACGGGTTTATTTTTTGGTATTATGGCTCAGTTGAAAGCTGTGGGGACTTAAGAGTTGAGCTGAACACATTGTATTTACATCATGTATAATTATTCATTTGTAGGGGCCAGGGGCAGACTTTCATTGTTTGATCCAGGTGTCCTCCACAAACAAATGAATGTGTTCTGATAGATTGATCCTCAGCTGATGGCAGTTTAGGTTTTTTTTTTCAAATATTTTATTTATTCATTTTCAAGCAGATATATATATATATATATATATATATATATATATATATATATATATAGAGAGAGAGAGAGAGAGAGAGAGAGAGAGAGAGAGAGAGAGAGAGAAAGAGAGAGTGAGCACCAGGGCCACCACCTTATGGGTCTGGCCCATGTGGGTCCTGGGGAACTGAACCCAGGGCCTTAGGCACTGGAGGCAAGTGTCTTAACCGCTGAGCCAGCTCTCCAGCCCGCAGTTTAGGTTTTACAACCTTGCTAGAGCTGTGTTGTTGGGGGTGGGCTTATGGGGTATGATGGTTAGGTTTTTTTGTCAACTTGATCTTTTTAATTATCTTGGATGGGTCTCTGAGGATGTTTACAGGAAAGCAGCCTCTCAGTAGGGGGCAAGATGTAAAGAAGCTCAAAGAAGCTGCAAGTAAACATCCTTTCCTGTGTGGGCCATGCAAGGAGGAAATTCCAGAGACTCAGGAAGCCATTAAGCCTGGGCTAGGGTTGCAAGACCCCACCCTAAGCCTATATAAAGGATAAGAAATTCTCTCCTTGGCCCTCCTGCCTGTTCCCTGTTCTGTATGTGTGGTGTTGGTGATGGGTTTCTCTCTCTGCTCGGACCTGAAAGAGGTGAAAGAGGGCCAGACTTTTTGCTGTTACAGAACTTCCCCTCAATTTGTAGTTTCAATAAATACTTTCCTTCCCCAAATTGTGCCTGTTTTGAAGATTCAACCCAGCGGCATGTGGCTGACTGTGACATGGGGGTTATAAGCCAGCTTCCCCTTGCCAGTGTTTGGCACACCTTCCTGATGCTGTTTGCAGTGCTGTAGTGGAGGTGATGTCCACCCTCTGTTCATGCCATCATTTTCTCTGCCAGGGTGGAGTCTCCCCTCGAGTCCATAAGCCTAATAAACCCACTCCTCCACAAGCCACTTTGCTTGGGTTCTTTCAGCACAGCACTAGAATGCTGACTGCAACAATAGCCTTGGTTCTCTGTGCAGAACAGGTGAACTTTGCACTGTGCTTTCCACCACACCACATAGCTCCAACAGTGCTGGCTGAAACCCCTCAGCTTAGAGTTGAGACTCTTGTATAATGTTATGCATTATAGTGTTTTTGGCCATACATAAAAATTCTGTTCTTATGGGCAGACAGGGTAGGCCAGTCAGAGAAAGCTCCATTTTTGACCAAACTACTCCTTTGCCAGCCTATTAATCCTTGAATGGAGCAATGCATTTGGGTCAGTGTGATTGAGGAGCCAACCCCTCTATCCTGAACTGAAAAAAGGGCTTCCCACTCAAACACCATGGACATATTACTTTGGACTTTGAGTTTCTAACATGACATTTGGGTGATACATTTGGTACAAGATGGTGGGGTAGCTTCATGAGGAAAATTTCTTTCTTTTGAGAAGATAGAACAGGACAGAAAATTCTGATGTACGAGATTTTTTTTTTTCTGTTGCTCAAAATAATCTTTATGCTAAAGGGGCAGATTTATTTTGGGTACATTTTTTTAAATTTGGTGTATGGATGAGTATATGGGTGTGTCCATGCTACGGTGCATGGGTAGACCTGAGGGTAATTTCAAGGTGTTTGTCCTCTCCTTCCTTCTTTGACACAGGGCCTCTCATGGTTTTTCTGTAACATGTTTCCGTCTAGCTGTTCCTCAAGCTTCTGGATTCTTCTACTTCTGCCTCTGATTGCCATAAATGCATGGAGATTAAAGATGTGTGCACCACTTTGTGTCCCACTTCCTGTGGGTACTGAGGATTTGGCTGGCAGGCTCACAGGCAAATGCTTTAACCACGGAGTCATCTCCCTGATGTGGTGGCTTGTATGTAAATGTCTTCCATAGCCACAGGTATTTTTGATTCAGCTTCCTACTTTGTCTCCAGCAGGCAGCGTCCTGCTGGAGGAGGTGCGTCCCTGTGATGGATCTGGAGATCAGCACTATTATATGTTCAGTCCCAGCTCATGCTTGCTGCTGTTCTCTCTCTCTCTCTCTCTCTCTCTCTCTCTCTCTCTCTCTCTCTCTCTCTCTCTCTCTCTCTCTCTCCTGTGGATATATGATGGAGCTGACTTATTCTGCTGTAAGGAAACTTCCCCTCAAAACTACAAGCCTAGAATGAACTCTTTCCTCCCATAAGTTGCTACTGGTCAGGCGTTTTATTCCAGTAACCAGAAGGTCATTGCAATATGATCTCTATTATGGCATCTTTCAGAAGGGATGTGGAATGATTCTATCTAAATGTGGGAAAAGACTTTAGTGTTCATATCCTCTGGCTTTCCATCTGATCCTTGACTTCTCCCCATAACTAACCACCTGTTTACATTTTCTCTTTGTTCTCCAAATTTTTCTAAGTCTTTTTCTTCTCATCCTTTGCTTATTCTTTTTGCTTCCCTCATATTGTCTTCCATCTTTTCACTGTACGAGTAGCAAATGCGTCTGGCTCTGAAATACAACCCTCCACCACTTGGCTGTTGTCTTCAAAGCCCTTGGAGAGAATGGTTGATACCACTTATCTTTCTATTGTTTTTCTGTCAGACAGCTCTGCTGGGGAGCCCAGCTACATTTTACAATATTAATGATGTGCTGTAAGAACCTAACATAACATTTTATAACCCTATAACAAATCTTATTATCAGATGACAATGAGGTACAGTACATTAAATATTCATCATCCTTGGTTTACTTTAAAACTTTAGCAAGGGATAAGGCACAGTGGCTGCTTCAGACTAATTACTGTTCTAAATATATAGCTTGGTTTTCAATATTTAATAGAACACTCATAAAACCATGATGGAAAACAATGCAGTGTATCCATCATGCCTGCTGACATGCACCATGAAAAATACCCTGTGATTTTTATAGACAGTGCTGTAATATTCCTGTGATAGAGGCAGCACTAACTCAGATGGAACACAGTTTTCTCCCAGGAGTCAGCATGTACCCCTAATATTTCTCAAGTTGAAGGTTTTACTTCTGCTCAGCACCCA
>PVHP010032203.1:0-20657 GCA_004024765.1 Zapus hudsonius | reverse complement strand
GCAACAGAGCCAGTAGAGACCTGATATCAAGGCCGCAGAGGCACAGTGACAGTCATCAAGAAAAAGAAACAGCTGTAAACACTGTCAAAAAGGCCCAGAGGCATGTCACCACAGAAGGAATAAGAACCCATGCATGTAGCCGGGCGTGGTGGCGCACACCTTTAATCCCAGCACTCGGGAGGCAGAGGTAGGAGGATCGCCATGAGTTCAAGGCCACTGTGAGACTACATAGTGAATTCCAGGTCAGCCTGGACTAGAGCGAGACCCTACCTCGAAAAACCAAAAAGAGAGAGAGAGAGAGAGAGAGAAAACCCATGCATGTGGCCATCTTCTTACAAAGTCCAGGCAACACACGATGACCCCACAACAAGATCCCTCTACCTGCCAATCAAACTGGCAAAAAAAGCCCAATTCTGGCCATACTGAGTGTGGTGGGCTGAGACCCGCCCATGGAGCCGGCCAGCCTGGAGCGCCTCTTAGGAGAGCGGATTCCAGGGCTGGGGAGCCATTCTGTCTGATGAGAGTCGTGAAGACTTGACATTGTGTACTTGTCAAGCCCCTAGAAACTGGCCTCCCTCAACAACAACACACGAAGAAAAAAAACTGGCTGCCTCTTATAGGATTCATAACCCCCTAGCTCATAGACTGGTCCAGTGATCCCACTGAGGTGGGCCCCCAATAGGATGGGGATAGGGAGGAGGGAAATGGGGGTACCGTCACAAGACTCCCACTCATGCAATGTATCTAGTTATTAACAATAAATATGTTCATTAAAAAATATTTTCTATCTAGAAACAAACAAAAGAACCCTAGAATGTGCCGCGAAAAGAGCAAATCCCAGTTTAAGCACAGACTCTAGCTGGAACCACAGTGTCAAGACTGGTCCGACTGGGCCACCGTACAAGATAAGAGCAGGAGGCAGACAGGAGCCCTGTGCCTCTCGCTTAGCTTTTCTGTAAACCAAAAGCTGCTCCAAAATAATCTATTAAAAACAAAACAGGGCTGGGGAGATGGCTCAGCTATCAGAGGGCTTGCTTAAGAAGTTTGCCAGCCTGGATTAAATTGCCTACAGAAAGCCAGACTCACAAATTGGCACGTGCATCTGGAATTTGTTTGCAGCAGTAAGAGGCCCTAGTGAGCCCATACTTGTCTCTCTATCTCTATCTCTGTCTTCTTTCTCTCTCTCTCCTCTTTCTCTCTCTCGCTCTAATAAATAAATTTTTTTTAAAAAACCACCACTCTCTGGGCTTGAAGAGATGGCTCAGCAGTTAAGGCGCTTGCCTGCAGAGCCTAACGACCTGAGTTTGATTCCCCAGCACCCATGTAAAGCCAGATGCACAAAGTGGCGCATGCATCTGGAGTCTTTGCAGCGGCTGGAGGCCCTGGTGCTCCCATTGTCTCTGTCTGTCTCTCTCTGCTTATTAATAAATAAAGAAATAAATTAAAAATTTTTTTAAACAGCCACCCTCCAAAACTCACGAGACTGCCATTATCTAAAAGGATTAGACACATACCTTCCAGCCCAGTAATTCTGCTCCTTCGAATGGAGCCCAGGAAGCTGGGACACAGGTGCACCTGTGGAGCCCAAGAGCGTGCTTACCAGAGCACTGGTCAGACCGCCACATCCGAGAACAGCCCATCTTTTCATAAGCAGTGAAAGGAACAAATAGACCATGCTATGCTCACACAGCGAAGCACCTCGTGGCCATGTCCAGAGAAAGCAAAGAGCACCAGCCAATCAGAGCAGTGGCCTATACCCGGGACCTGAAGACATACTGCTCCTTGCCACAAAGGGCAGGTGAAAGCAAGAACCCCAGACGTCCTTGAGCTAATACTGACCAGCAGAGCACCAAGATGCTGCCTGCAGAGAGATGGCCACTGGGAAAGAGAGGCGGGCTGGAAGGGGCTGTGCTGGTGTGTCTGTGAGGGCATGTCCAGAGAGGATCAGCTGGCAGGGGAAGCCCACCTCAGCGGGAGAGGGGGTGACACCTTCTTATAGGCCCTACAGAGCTAAAGAGGTCCGAAGAGCTGCGTGCCCAGGCCTTCTCCATGGCTTCCTGCGGAGGGAGTGTGATGCTCCCAGCTCTGTGCACCTCCCGACGCGGACTCAACGCCAGTGACACCCCAGGGAGCTCCAGGCCTTAGTGCTTGATCAGGACTACCACTCCCGAAGCACCCAGCTCTGTGGGCCAAGCAGTTTCCAGGTCTCAGCCTCTCCTGCCTGTAGACAGCCATTTTTGGACTCTCTGGCCCTATTGTAGGCCCTCTAGTAAATCCCACCATAATCCACATATATGGATTATAAAACCACATTCTGTCAGTTCTGTTTCTCCCAAGAACTCTAACACAAATGGCTCGGGTGGAGGCTAATCAGATGCTGGCTTTGTCGTGTCTGGTTCTGTTGCACACTTTTCCTGGCCAATGTTGTATGTTACAATAAAACTAACATTTAAAATGAGAACCGTGGGCTTCGTTCTTTTATGCGCTTTATTCTTCTTAACATAATGTACAAATCCCAGCCAGTAACCACGGGGATCCAAGCCTCCCCAACCCAGCAGATGGTCACTTGTTCACAAATGCCTGAGGTGTCCAAGGCCAGCAAACACCAGGCTGAGGCTGCTGGATCCTGGCTGAGCTTAGCCTGGGCCACTGAGCACGCTTCACCTGGGGGAGTTCCCTCAGGAAAGGGGCTGCCCATCCCTCCACGTCTTCCTCCCAGCACATGCAGGGAGAACGTGACTGATGCAGAGTTACCGTCACTCCAGGGGTCCAGGACCCTCGCCCTTCGCAGGGACCCAGCATGGCCAAAGGAAGCCACATCAAGCTCCTGCAGCGCCGATCAATAACGAGGCTTAACAGTAAAAGGCAATTTCTCAGCCTGAGGAAGCTGATGGAGCAGGTTCTCCACTCTGGCTGCCAGCACTGGCTGACGCTGAGAACCAGAGCGAGTCTTTCCTTCTACGCAAGTGGCCTCTCCCAGGTAGAAGGCGGAGGACAGGCTGCCACCACGCTGAGGGCTGCAGCATAGCCCTGAGGCCTGGAAACCCAGCCCTCACCCATCCAACCGGGCAGACCGCTTCCCAGCCTGCACTTCACCCCATTGATATGGGGCTTGGGGGTTCAGGAAAGAGTCCTCGAACCCCGAACACTGAGTTCCTCTCTTTTTAATCCACCAAAGAATTGGCCACTCAAACTGAGAATGGCTTTTATGAGACATCATACTTTATTCAAACATTACATTATTAAACATTACAAAGAGGGCAAAGAATGGGCCAAGGAGGCAAGAGAAAGTGACCCTGGGATCAGTGGACTCACCACGTGGTAAAAATGACCATGGACCCTGGACACCAAAAACATAAAAGGCGGTTTTAAAAGGATGGAAAATTACTGTTTTGTTAAGGCAGCACTAGCTGATGGACAGCGTGAGGCCTGTGCTCACTCCCTGCCACCAGGCCCCAGGCAGAGCCCATGGAGAATCAGGACGATCACTCCCTCACCCGCTGCCTCGCTTGCAACTTCCCTGGACAGTCTGGCTTTTCCCTCAGAAGCCATGGTAAAGCTGGAAGAAATGCAGAGGCAACTGTTTTGTGAGTCCTGAAAGTGGGGGATTAATGGAGGCAAGCTCTGCGTTCCCCATGATCCTCCTGAGGTAAAGAGGCTGATGAGGAAGGTGGTGGGATGGGTCATCTTTGTTGTCAGCTTGGCGGGTTTGGAACCACCTGGAGACACACCCTGGCATGACAGCGAGAGTGTCTCCAGAGAGGGTTAACTGAGGGGAGATGCTCAGCGAGCAGCCAGCCCTTCCGACAGGAGACCCAGATAGAAAGAGGTCCAAGGAAAAGGTGGTGCTGCCTGCGGCCTTTCCTTCTTCCTGAGCAAGCCTGGCGCCATGCTTCTACTGCTGCTGCTGCGGGTCCTCCACAGACGCCAGACTCCAGCTTCTTGGATCTGCCACCAGGTCCCAGTACCAGAAACTCTCCAGAGAGCTCCCAGGCTTTTCGTGCCAGATTGGAACTTCTGAGGCATCAGCGCCTGGGCTGGAAAGCTGTTGGGTTCTCCACCTGCCCAATGGCCACTCTTGGGCTACTCAGCCAATATGGAATAAGCAAATCTAATAAATCCCTTATTATAACACAGATGCATATATCTATACATACAGTCTCTTTGTACTATTCCGCTAGACAACCTTGTATAGTAAAAGTAGTGAGGATGGTGTTAGGGACGGAGGGTTCTATGGCCGGAGGAAAGACGAGGATGGGGCTGAGGAGGAGGAGGAGGAGGAGGAGGAGGGTGCGCTAAGAAGAAGGTGATGAGGATGGGCAGTGGATGGTGATGACATCAGTTATGATGGTGACCACAATGGCTACGACAGCAGTGATACTGGCGACTGGGTGATCACAAAGTAAAGATTATAGACACTTTCCTCCTTTTGGCTATCAGATACATGTTGGATACTTACCATAAATATGCTTTATTCTTCCAACCATTTAGAAAGACGAATTGCACTCTTCTCTTCACAGAGGAGCCAAGTCAGATTCATGGACATTAAATTTTCCCTCCGGAGTCCAAGCTGGAGACAAGAGATGGTTGGCTTGACCTATGCCTGGGCCCTACATCAGGCCTCAGGATTGGTATATGCAAAGACCAATCACCTTTCTCTGGATTCTCTCAGCCAGCCAGGATCGATCCCATTTTATAGTAAGGAAAGTGGGTCCCTGAAGAACTCAATGGCTCCACAGAGGTCACACCTCCTTCAGTAAGTGGCAGGCCCCAGGTCTGCAACCCTCCCAAAGTCCTGAAGACGCAGACTGCAGTCAGCCTCCCACTCCCTCTCTCCCATGTTGCTCTAACCCTCACCTGACCTTTGCGCAGGTACCTGAGGAGATGGCAGTGAGCTGTGGACTGGCCTGGTGGTCCTGGCCTTAGGCTCCCAGTCCAGGGATCGTGGTCCCAGCCTTTACTGGCCAGATGTTCAGGACCCCCCCATAACCTCGGGCCATGGCCTGGAAGCTGCAGACCTTGAAGAGAAAAGCAGGATGAGGGCCAGAGACTGGGTCTCATCCAACACCTGTCCTGGACACACAAAGCAATGAAGCAGTTAAGGTCTCCCAGCTAGTCAGATCGACTCATTATCATTTCTAATAAGATCGATACTCACCAGCCTCTGACAAAGCCCACAGCCCTCAGCCCCCAAACATGAAAGACTTCCTAAGCCTCCACAGCCCCTCCCCATGCCTCATCTCCATAGCGTTCTTAATCACGGCACAGGGGAAGATGCAGATCGATGGACCTGCATTGATCATCTCTTCCTCTCCCACTGACATGTGCTCCACCCCTCCCCCATGGCTGGTCCCTGCTTCTTGCGTAAGTGGGGGGCCTCTTATAACAGGCTTTGGCTACTCTGTGGCCAGTCTATTGTCTTGAGCCCCCCTCCCCACACCCTGACATATGTCCCTTGTCCTGGCTTTGTCTCCAGATATAAACATGGGATTTTGCTTCCAGCTCAACCCTGTGCCCAAGTCATCAGGCCAGGGACTGCTACTCTGCTTCCCCATTGCTGCCTGGGCTTGGGGGATAGAGGCAAGCATGGATTCACTACTAAGAGTTCTTCTTGGGCAGGAAAAATATAGTATGGGAGCAGGCTTCTCAGGAGCCTTCTGTATGCAGACACCGAGGGGAGGGAAGGGGAGGGAAGGGAAGGGAAGGGGAGGGAAACAGTTGTAATTCAGCACTGGCCCATCCTTTCCGTTGTCAGAACCAGAGGAAGCTGCCATGTGAAGTCCCAGGCAGGCTTTCTCCCACAAGTCCCCGTCATCCTGATTATTTCCCACCAGAGACTGCCCTCTCTGAGCTGCCATGGGCACTCAAGGTCAGCAAGGGCAGCAAAGGACTGCTGTGGAGACCCACAGAGGCCCTGGTCTGGGAGGTGACTCAGTGGATAAAGCACTTGTTGGAGGGCTGGAGAACTGGCCCCAGAACCCACGTAAAGCCGGAGACAGTGGTGTGTCTGAGAGAGGGAGACGGGAGAATCCCCTGGGCGCTCCCAAGCCCGTTAACCTGGCAAACTGAGCAGTGAACAAGAGACCCTGCCTCCAGGAAGGTGTGCAATGAGACTGTCATGGTTTGATCCAGGTGTCCCCCACAAACAAATGAATGTGTTCTGGGTAATCGATCCTTAGCTGATGGCAGTTTGGGTTTTACAAACTCGATGGATCTGTGTTGTTGGGGGTGGGCTTATGGGGGTTATAAGCCAGCTTCCCCTCGCCAGTATTTGGCACACCTTCCTGCCGCTGTTTGCAGTGCTGAGGCAGAGGTGATGTCCAGCCCTCTGCTCATGCCATCGTTTTCCCTGCCAGGATGGAGTCTCCCCTCGAGTCCATAAGCCAAATGAACCCATTCCTCCACAAACCACTTTTGCTTGGGTTCTTTCTGCGCAGCAACTAGAAAGCTGACCGCAACAGAGGCCCTTATCTGAGGAAGTCCTTGGACCTCCACACGGGCCTACACACCCCATACACACTGTGCTAGTTTGAACGTTTGGCCCCATAGTCTCAGCCATTTTTAAAAATATTTTTATTGCTTTGTAAGCAGAGAGAGAATGAATAGATGTGCTAGGCCTCTACACTGCAAATGAACTCCAGATGCGTGTACCCCTCTGTGCATCTGGCTTTATGTGGGTCCTGGGGAATCAAACTCTGATCATTGGGCTTTACCAGCAAAGGCCTTAAACACTGAGCCATCTCTCCAGCCTCGCAATCATTTTTGATTAAACTTCCTACCTGAGCCCCTAGCAGGCAGATTTCTGTGAGAGGGGACATATCACTGGGGGTGGATCTGAGTCCAGTCGTAAGGTGTTTAGGGGTGGATCTGAATTCCAGCCCAAAAGTGTGGAGAGAGCAGTTTGAGCTCTGAAGGTTCCTGCTTTCTTACGGTGCTGGCTGTTGGTGGCTTCTTGCCGCTTGGATCTGTGAAAGGGAGCCAGCTTCTTCTGCCATTGATAGAACTTCCCCTGGATCTGTAAGCTTGAAATAAACCTGTTCCTCCATAAACTGTGTCTGGTTGGAGGTTTATCCCTGCAATGTGAAGCTGACTACAACATACATGCACCAATAAATAAATAAATAAGCTAGCCTAGCCACCTTTAACAATGTCTTTGTCATGATGTGCCAATTAGCACCTGTCTCTTCACATTGCTTCATCCACACAGATGTGAAGAACACCTGGCAGGGTGTGTCCACCTTGGCCATCCCCTAGAGATGCCCCCTTGCACACCAGGTGTCAAGATTTCTTTCCAGGCAGTAGAGACGTTGCAGGAGCTCAAGGCAGGTTGATGCCAGCGTGTGGGGCGTCCCCAGGGGCGCTGCACACAACCCAGCAGATGCTCCCGGACAAGAGGCGGCTGGAAACCAATCAAACACCATAAATACTGTGTGTCCAAGGCCACAACTCCATTACAGCTGTAAGTAAATAACAGGCCTCAGTGGAAACACCCGCAGACAACCTCTAGCAGAGTAATTTATACTGCTGACTCCCGGGAAGTTCTGTTAGACCAAGCTTGGTAACTGCCTGAAGCCAGCAGGCACTTTAGAGGGTGGGTGAGCAGCACTGCAGGCCCAGGACTGGCCTTGGTGGGACCCAGGAGGCAATGGGGGTCCCTGCATTAACATACAGAAGGAAGTACCCCTTCCATTCTGTCCCAGCCCTAGTTATTAAGAAGAAGACCACAGCTGTCAGGAGGCCCAAGCAGGCAGCCTGGGGCATGTTGACTCATATGCACTCTCTGAAACAGGGCAGGGCACTGGCAGCCCACAGGGCTCTGCTCTGGCATCCTGGCATCCTCTTAAAGGTAGAGCTGCCTCCTCCCAGCACACGATTCCACAAGGCCAGCAGGTGCAAGTGGTGAGTGGCAGAAGCCCCTGTGTCCTGGGCACTAGCTCAGCATATTGGCAAGCAGCAGAAGACCCTGGTCAGGCCATGGTCCCCTAGGCCATCCAAAAGAGTAGCCACTGCATTCAGCTATGGCCAGTCATTGAAACTATGCAATCCCCACCACAGCCCCAAGCCACAGGGGTTTCTAACCCAGCTCCCAGGGAGAAAACTGAGTAGCCAGAGAGAGGCAGTCACTCTCTCACTGGGATGGAGGGTAGCAGGAGGTCCCTGTTCTCAGAGCCCAGTCTCCAAAGGAACTACAGCTGAGCAAGGCCCACCTGTGGGGTCACCCCTCCTGACCTTGGGAGCCACTCTCTGAGGTCCACGCAGCTGGGGAAGACTTTGGCACTCAGGCCCAGTTGACCTCAAGTCCAGCCAAGTGCAGCCCGGGATTATCCTCAGTCATGCCCGACCCAGCTGACCTGGGAGTCCAAGGGTATCGCGCAGGAGAGTTCTCAGCACTCAGGGTGTCACCTGAAGACAGGCAGCTCGGAGAGCCCTGCCCACACTTCCATCCTTATTGGCCTATGGGAAGGGTGGGCAGGGTCCTGGCCAGAGAAGCCTATGAGCCCTGCACCCTCCCACTACCTGTCTGGGGCGACCAGTGTCCCCAGGAGGCCCACAGTTGACGGGCCAGTACCAAGCCACTTGGAGCCCAAGACGACTGCTCTGGCACTGTTTCTGATGTCAACCCCTGAGCCAAGTCACCTGTGCCCGAGACACTGCTCTGGAGCTGTTTCTTTCTTTTTTTTCTTTTTCTTTTTTTATTTATTCATTTCAAGCAGAGAGAGAGAGAGAGAGAGAGAGAGAGAGAGAGAGCGCACCAGGGCCACCACCTTGTGGGTTGGGCTTATGTGGGTCCTGGGGAGTTGAACCCAGGGCCTTAGGCACTGGAGGCAAGTGCCTTAACCGCTGAGCCATCTCTCCAGCCCTGGAGCTGTTTCTGATGTCGACCCCTGAGCCAAGTCACCTGTGCCCGAGACACTGCTCTGGAGCTGTTTTTGATGACAACCCCAGAGCTATCTCTGGACTTCGTCAGGCCCAACTTGATACCCAGCTTAAGGCCACCCAGCCCCTCTGAACCCCAGACCTTTCCCGCACCTATACACAGGACTGCCTACACACGTCGCTGGGACCTCCAAGTGGCCTCTGGTAAGGCACTGGTGGGTGACCACGCAAGGTCACTAGTGAGGACAATGCCTGGGACATGTTCCAGGAGCTCAGCTCAGCCTCGCAGGAAAGAGCCATTGGCCAGGGCCCACCAGCCCTTCTTGACACCCAAGGCCTGACTCGTGACTTCAGCTGACCCCAGACCTGCCCTGGGCTGTCCAGTCACTGCCATCCTGCCTGCCAAGTCTCCACCTCCTTTAGTGATCCCAGGCCAGTCTGGGACCTGAGACCTTTGGGTGGGGGTGGGACCTCAACTTCCTCTGCCCAGAAGTCTAAGTCATGGCCACACACTGGACATGGGCCAAAGCCCTCTGGATGGGGGCACTGTGCTGGCCAGGAGGGTGAGCCAAGGTCACTCTTGCTCGTCAAGTGTCTATATTCCGGAAGTGTTGATGAAGTGGACTGGTGACACTGTGGCCAGCCTGGAGGTCTCTGGGCCCTGTGGTCACCTGCAGGGTGGATGTGGTGTGTCCCTGCCCCATGTCTGGCCTGTCCCCACCCAGACCACCACACAGCCCTGCCCATTTCCCTTCCAGCTCCTCAAGCTTCCTGCTGAGCAGAGGGTGTGCCAAGAACCTGTGGAGCCATTTCTCCAGATGGCAGACACCATGACCTTGTGAGCAGGCAGGAACTAAAGGGAAGGAAACAAGAAACAAGGGTCCACAGGAGTGGGCCTGAAAATCTGCAGTCAAAGGGAGGCACATCTTTAACCCAGCACTCGGGAGGCAGAGGCAGGAGGATCACCGTAAGTTCAAAGCCACCCTGAGACAACATAGTGAATTCCAGGTCAGCCTGGGCTAGAGGGAGACCCTACCTCAAAAAACCAAAAATAACAACAACAACAACAAAAACCAGGGGCTTATTAGTTTATTAGTAGGGTGGTAATTACCCACCAAGCTGTGGGGGCAGGTTGTATTTTTATTTTTATTGTTTAACTATAGAGCCACCCTTGGAGTCCTGGGTATGGGGGAGGGCTCATCAAAACCCTTTACTCACAAGAGAAGAAGGAAGACGATATATTGGCACGGAGGAGGAAGGGGCTCTAGGCCCACCAGGAATGGAGCCTGCACAACATGAAGGTAAGAACCCACTCAGGTTTATGAAAACCCCGACCCCAGCTCCACCTGACACTCCACCTGTGCTGGGAGGGTCTGAGACCCTTCCCAAGTCGGAGGACCCCCAAGCCAGTGCCTGGCAGAGACAGGGCATGCCTTCATCAAGCCAAAGCAGACCCCAAAGATGCCTCTGCCTGGCTGGCTCAGGGGGTTGATATGACAGACAGGAAGACGCGAAAGAAAAGCCCTTGTGGGCGCCAGTGGTCAGACTGGGCGTGCGACCACTCCAAGGGTATGGCCAGCAGCTCTACCCTCCTCAAGGACACCTGAGAGGTCAAAACGAGTTGCTGCTCCCGTGAGACTCCAGCTTCTGCCTCCCACCTCCTCTGTATTTGGTCCCTAAGGGTCAGACCACGCCCACAAGGGCTTCACCCCAAGAGCCAAGACAGAGCTGCTGGCTGAGAGGGTAGAGCAAGCAAGGGGCGGGGCTGCAGGCTGGCATCCCCTGGCCCACACTCACTCCCTGTCCTCAGATGCCCCAAGAGAACAGCTGTGGTGAGCACTGGCTGCCCTCTCCTGCGGAATGGAGGGAGTGGCCCTGGGGTCTGACTTGGAGGTTTTTCTTCGGTGGCACTCAGCATCCGGTCGCCATGTCCCTCCCACCTTTGCACGTAGGCTTCCTCTCACCCCCACGCAGACATCTGAGTTCCAGATGAGCAAGCGTCGAACAGCCTGGACCCTCGGCAGCTGGAACTCAGCCCACGGGAGTCGTGATACCTCAGAGATGGACCCAAGCTGCAGATCGTGTGTTTGGGGGTTTTAAGAGATGGCTAATTGGTGCACGCTAACCCCCAGGGGTGTCATGGGACTGACAGGGGTGTCAACCTTTGTCACCAACCTGCACATATAAGGGACCCTGTGAATCCTTCACCTGTACTTCCTGAAACGTTCTTCAGGATTCCTGGGGTCCAGACCCAGAGATCTGAGCTGGGGACCCAGGAAGCAAGCAACAGGAAGACTTTAAGTTCACAGACAATGGTCTCAGGACATGGGGCAGAAGCAGTCCCCAAATACGCTCTGAGAGTCCAATCATAAAGCAAGACTGCAGGTTCCTGCTGTGCCGCTCAGAGTCTGGGCACCGAGCCCAGGGAATGTGGGAGGGACACCCCCAGCTCACATGAAAACTCCAGCAGGCAGAGCTGCTACAGCACCTGCCCAAGGCCATGGACTGGGCGAGGCAGCAGGCCTCTGACCTGCACACTGAGGAAGCCGGAAGATCTTTTTCCAATTACCCCAGGCACGGGAGCCTGCCTTTCCACCTCAGAGAGCAAACATTTCATCATTTAACTTTCCTGTCAGGCCCAGAGGAACTGCTTGCCGCAGACCCTTGAAAGTTCTGGGTAAAGTGATCAGGCGTGGGCTCAGCCACCTGCGGACGTGGATCTCTTTGGGAGGGCCAGCACTGCCTGGAGGCAGGCTATCAGCAGACCTGGTCCTAGGACAAAAGGCTCTGAGCCACCCTGCCAACTACTGCCCAGTGACCTCCCAATCCCAAGCCTGGCAGGTGGCCCTCGGCTGGGGGTTTACAGACCTCCCTCCCCACCTGCAGCCTGGAGGCTCACCTCTTCACCTGGCACCCCAAGGTCCAGCCTCTAGATCATCCGCCAGTGCCCACTTCTCTGCCTCCTGGTTTGCCCCTGGTGCCCCTGGTGCTTCTCCTCTCTAGAGGATGCATTTGCAGGTGTCTCTGTCCCTCTGCCCTGCATACTCACAAGCCTGCAGGGAGGGTGGGAAAGAAAAGAGTGAGCTTGAGCATAGAGGGCCTGGGGATCCCTGGGATCTCAAGAAAGGAAGGTCTCAGGGACATCAGAGCTGGACCGTGCCGAGAGTCGAGGTGGCTACCTGGAGACCTACGCAGTAGCCCCTAGGCAAGGAGCAAGCAAAGAAGAACCCACAGTGTCCCAGAACCAGCAAGGGGAGCCAGAGTAGGGGCACCCTGACCCTAGGCTTACTGGTCAGCTCGGGTTCAGATCTGCTACAAGGTGTAGACAACACCACACCATCCTCAACTCTGTCCTTCCCTTCCATCTGGAGAACCTTCTGGGCGGAGTAGGCTCCTTGTCCAGGGACACCTCAACCACTCTTCCGAGGGAACACAAAACTCATAGAGAAAGAGGAGACCCAGCTGTCCCCACCATGCTGGGTCCACCATGAGGAGATAGGCAGGACAGTGGCCCCAGGCTACCCAAGAAGGCTTCCACCAGTCCCTGCTGATAAACGTGAAAGGGACTTCATTGTCAGCCCCCTTGTGGGGTCTTCCTGCATCCCTGAATAGGAAGGATCTCAAGGAAGTCTTGATGACATCCCACCAGCAAGGGAGAAATCCCGGCTCTGAGGGTCCCTCCTAAGTGCCACCCAGAGAAGCAAGCCCAAGCCCCCTAAGGCTCCTTGCCCCAAAGCCAGCTGCTTGGAATGGAGTAAACAGCATGACCAGCAGCTTTCCCAAAGGGCAATAAACCCACAGTGGACGGAATCCCCAGCTGGGGTTCACCCATATATCAGGGAAACTGGCTGTCAGCAGTCCAGGGGCGCCTTCTCCGCCTTCAGCTGAGGCAGGAGGCAGAGGCCAGGCCTCCTAAAGGGGGTGAGTTATTTATGAACCAGACTCCAGATCAAAGATGTGCAGCAGCCCCACCCTGGCCCTCCTGCCTGGTGGCTCCTCCCATTTATCCAGGACGAGGCTGGAAAGTGACGTGGTATATTTATCCCTGGCCCCATCCTGTCACCACACCACCTTATTCACTGGCAGTCCATCCCCAGCCAGAGCGGCTTCGATGCCAACACCAGTTTGATGGATGCAGATAAAAAGCTTTGCAAGAGAGGCTGGTGTTTGCGGGAGGGGGCAGTCACTTGTGCCATTGTGGCGGTGAGGGTCCTCTCCATGTAGCTTGTAGGTTCCTCATGTACGTCCTGGTGTGATTATGGCTTCTGAGCAGCTGCTGGACCTAATTAAATTCTACTTCCCTGGGTCTCTCTTCTGCCCAGTCCACCTGCCAGGCAGCCCCTCTCCTCTCTGGCTTCAGCCCACCCCAAATACATTGCTCTCGGCCCAGTCTCACCCCGACTGTGTGTGGAACCCACCCAGACATCCACAGACTGCTAATTACACGGCGGCTTGCCAGGGTCTTCCCAGATCATTGTGATTCATCACTGTACTCCCCTGACTCCGGCCATGGCCGCCCAGCCAATCACCAGAGGCTTGGGCCTTGGGAAGAGGTGACCTATGATGCAGGACCCTGCTGAGACCTCTGTTCCATCACTGACACATGAGAAGGGGCTTTAGAAGGACTTGCCACCAAAAGCATCCTGAAGCTGTCATCAAATATTGATAAAAGGAGAGAGCTATGCAGATGACTGATCTACGGTCCCCCAGGCAGAGCTGAGATAAGGAGGGGCCAAGGGGCACCGGGGGCTGGAGCGGCTCTTGGGCCAGCTTAGCCTGGATTGGGAAACAGGCCCTGAGTCAGGGGCAGAGAACAGGAGTCCTAGCAGACCAGAGAGACTGGCCCACTCCTGGCCCAAGCCAGACCTACATTAGCCCTGGCTTTTGGGAGTCTGGTTATACTGGGTTTCTAGATAAAAGCATCAGGGTTTGTTCTTACTTTAAAAACAATTTACCCAGCAAATGTTTTCGTTAGCTATAACATAAATAGCCCATATAGAAGAAAAAAAGTCACAGAAGCAAGTTCTATGTGACCTTCAATGCCAGCGAGCTGAGGTTTTCCAGGAGTGACTGGCGGGACCTGGCTGGCTGAAGGTCTCGCTCTAGTCCAGGCTGACCTGGAATTAACTATGTAGTCTCAGGCTGGCCTTGAACTCACCGTAGGCCTCCTACCTCTGCCTCCCAAGTGCGGGGATTAAAGGTGTGCGCCACCATGCCAGGTGAGATTGCAAATTCAAGGCCAACCCAGACTACAGGGCAAGATCCTGTCTCAAAGGAAAAGGGAAAATCCCTTAAGGAGCAGCTGCTTGGCCCACAGGAAACTTTCACCTTCCAGAATCTTCTTTCCAGCAGGAGTGTCCTGCCCTAGTTCCATTCACATGGAGGACCCCTGGGTCCAGTCTTAGGAGGCAGGGCAGGCACCATCATGCTCCTTCAGCCGACACTCCCCTTCCTCACCCCCACTGCACAGAATGTAAATACTGAGGCCCGAAAGCCCGGGAGAGCAATGGGGACAGAGCTATGTTTTCTGACCTGTGGCAGAGGATATGGCCCCCAAATCTGCACCCCTACAGACCTAGGCTCACTTCTGTGCCACCCCACCAAGTGCGAAAGAAAGGAACCCCAGACAGGCCTCCCAGGCTGAATGGAAACCAGGTGAAAGAAAGGACCCCTGGCCCCAGCCAAGAATGGCTTGTATGCCAGGCAAACCCACCAAGATGCTCTGAGACAAGGACTTGGACAAACACAGAGAGCCAGCGTTGACCCTCCACCTGCCTCTCAGCCCACAGGACTCAAGCCGCCCATCCTCCACTTCCCACAGAGGAGAGGGAGAGATGGGAGGCTCGGGGCTGAGAGTGCAGACCCTCCCTCCTGAAAGGCCCCTCTCCCATACAATCCAGAGCAGGCAGCTGACCTCTACCACCCACACACCTGGGCTCACCTTGGCCCCCAGCTGCCTATGCTCCTGCCTCTGCCTTCTCCCCAAGAGCCACTCAGCCCCACCACTCTGCAGGGCACAGAGAACTCAAAGCCAAAGATCTGGGTTCCAGCCCCAGCCTTACCCAGTCTTGAGGTACAGGCCAGCCCAGACCAGAGCAGCCTCAGTTTCCCCAATAAGCCAGTGGGGATTGGCTTCTATCCATGTGGTCAGGGAAGCTCATGTGTTCTCCATTCTACCTCCCAGGCTTGCTCCTGCCTCGGAGAAGAAATGACATTATCTGTCCAGGGTCCAGAAGCTGGTCCTCTGGCCTGTATCCTCTTCCTCGGAGGAAGGGGGGAGGAGGGCCGACCTCCCAGGGACCTCTGACAGCAGGAACTCAGAGCTGTGTGTGATCATCACTGACAGTCCGGAGGCACGATGCCAGCAGTGGGACAGTGGGACCCTGAGCCCAAGGCTCCCAAGGGGACAGGGACCTAGTCTGTAGAGAGCTCTTCGCTTCTGCTCAAACTGAGGCCCTCAGAGTCACATGTGGCCTGGCAGCTGGGGGCTGTCACTGAGGGCCCCTGGCGTCCTCCTTGCACCCAATTCCCCCAGCTGAGGATACTGATCTGCCCGTTTCTGCTTCCAGTGTCAGCTGCCCGCCTGGTGGGTGGCTCTGAGGAAGGAGCCAGGGCTGCACACAAGGACAGGAGAGCTGGAGGCTCCAGAAACCTCCCATCACAAGTGCAACCTGAGCGCATGGCTGGCAGGATCAGTGTCCTGCTGCCTCGCCAGCCACTTCTTGGCCTCCATTCCAAGGTGCTACGAGGCATCCAGCACAAAGCCACAGGCATGAGGTGTGGACAAGAAGCTCTCTGCTTTAGATCAGCAATGTCCTCCAACAACCAATCCAATTTCTCCAGGACAGAATCCACTCTTGGGCCATGGACAAGGACTCTGAGGGTGGACATGACCGAAACAAAACACGGTGACAGCAGCTGACCATCCCTGAAGGCAGGGGTGCCAGTGGGTACAATACCAGCTTGGAGTCACCTCAGGGGCCCACCTCCAGCCAAAGGACAGGTGGATCTGAACACAAGACACCCAGAGAGCATGTGCAGAGTCCAGTGAGAGAGACACAGTGACACAAGGAGGAAATCTTGTAAAAGGAAACTAGAGGTCAGCCTGCGGGTCCAGCCTGTCATCACGACACAAGAGAATGTCCAGTTCTGCGTAGGACACAGAGTGAGTTCAGGACCAGCCTGGGCAGCCTAATGAGACTTTGTCTCAAAATGGAAAGAGGGATGGGGACACAGCTTGGTGGTAGAGCACTTGCTGGGCATGTTTAATTCCCAGTTGTGAAAGAGAAAGGGAAGGAAGAGGGGAGGAGGAAGGAAAGGAAGAGAAGGGGAAGAAATTAGAAATAATAGATAATTCTGTACACAAAATCAATCAAGGAATGCACCCTTCCTAAGACTGGGTAGTGACCCAAAGCTATCGGTATCCCGAAGCCCGAGAATGTAGCCTTGCCTGCTTGGAGGCTTTACTGATGTGGTGACGTCAAGAACATGGAGGTGGGTGTGATAGGGTGTTGGGAGCTCAGGAAAAAGTCCTTGAACTCCAAACCCTGAGTTCATGTCTGTTTTTAACCAAAGAATTTGATAAAACCGACGGAAATGGATAATTGATAAACATTGCATTTTATTCAAAAGTCAGGAGGGGTGAGGGAGAGAGAGTCCAGGATCACAGGAGGAGAAATGGATGCACCCCTGTGGGAATTGAGCCCGAGCCTGAGCCATGACGGCTCCTCCCATGTGGGAGTAGGGGTCTCCCCTCACCTCAGCCCAGCGGGAAATCAGCTAAGAGACCTGCCCTCCCCCACCCCACCCCCGCACCGTAAGCATCTGTTTATAACCTGAGTGTGGTGGGCTTCACCTGTGAGCCCAAGACAGCTGGTCCGGGCTAGGGCTTGGCTCAAGAAGAGACCAGCTAGATGCCAAGTTAGGGGGCTGAGTTTAACCAACCACAAGGTCAGGATCAGACTGAAATTCTAGGAAAGGGGAACCCCCTCCCAGGAGGGGCTCGGGTTGTTTATGGAAAAACAGGTCTAGGTAACTCGTTTAGTCCAAGAGATAAGGAGAGGAGAGATCCCTCTCTGATCGCAGACTTAAGGATATTTCTGCTTTTTACATTTAGGGCCCAGTCACTCTAAACTACCTGACAAAGCTACCTGACTCCTGCTCATGGGGAGGTCATGAGAGGTCATCCTAGATTAGCAGTAGTCGAGGGAAATGGAGGGAAAATTGGCCGCCTATGGAAAGGCTATGTAGACAGAGATCCTTGGCCACAAGCCAGGGAACGCTTGGAGTTCCCTGAGGCAGGAAGAAATGAGAAGGATCCCTCTGGAGAGCACAGCCCTGTGGTCACCTTGATCACAGGTCTTGACACTGAACGAGCAGTCTAGAACCTTCTGCTGTTTGAGCCTCTGAGTTTGTGGTATCTGTTGCAA
Organism: Zapus hudsonius; assembly: GCA_004024765.1. Classification (NCBI taxonomy): domain Eukaryota; kingdom Metazoa; phylum Chordata; class Mammalia; order Rodentia; family Dipodidae; genus Zapus; species Zapus hudsonius. The sequence goes on along the minus strand of PVHP010032203.1, from coordinate 3,351 downwards.
CCGCTTTAGTGCACATCTGAGACATGTTTTCCAGAAAGTACCGCCCCAGGGCAGTGGGCTAGGGTCCGGTGCTATGAGACAGGCTGTCACCACCTTGTCATCTCATAGTCCCTCTGGCCCTCACCATCGCCTCTGTTTTCACTTCCATACATCTTTGTATCTTTGGCCACTCTCCTGAGAGTAACCCCAGCCTGTGACAGGAAGAGGGGGCCCTTGAAGATGAGCGACACCCTCCCTGTCCCATAGTCCAACTCTCGTATGGATCACATCCTCACTCACAGGGACCAAGCCTCCTCTCTCTACTGGTTCCTCCGACACCCATTATATACTCAATATATCTATATATGCTCCAAATTCTCCACTTGCCTTGTATCCTGAAAGAGTCTGAACCTAGAGAAAAGTGGGCCCTTCTTCAGGTGAGGAAACGGAGGCAAAGAGTAACAAAATGAGCCACCCAAGGTCACAGCACTAGGCCCTTTCCAGAGGGAGAATGACTTCAGGTCTGTTCCCAGAGCCCCTCTCCGCCCCCCCTGCATGCACTGAGTGAAGGGTTAGGTTACAGAGTCTTCTGGAGGCGACCAGGCAGGGAACCTGCTCACCTATGCTTTTCTTTTTTAATTAATATCTTTATTATGAGTAAGTATATACATTGTGTGAGCAACTCCTGTGAAGATGTCCCCCATTCGGCGCGGTGCCCATGCTGGATCTGCCCAGGGTGCCCTCACCATACCCACCTGCTTCAGTTGCAGGGCTCGCCTTCTGCCCATCTCACCCAATCAAATCTCGCATGCGCACAAGCTCTCAAATCCTGCCCAGGTACGGTGGTCCCTCCTCTGAGCCTAGGACACCTGACACAGGTGTGCCAAATGTCAGAGCATGAGCTCCAAATCTTTTTTGTTGTTGTTGTTTTTGTTTTTCAAGGTAGGGTCTCGCTCTAGCCCAGGCTAACCTGGAATTCACTACGAAGTCTCAAGGTGGCCTTGAACTCACAGCGATCCTCCTACCTCTGCCTCCCAGGTGCTGGGGTTAAAGGCGTGCAAATATATCTTATTTGGGCTCAGGGAGAGGCAGCCTCTCTGTCATCTTGACCTGCCCACAGTGTCCCACCTGGGTCTCCACGCTGGTAAAGTGATCTCTCTCCCACCCTGGCAGCTAGGTAGGAAGGGATTTCTTTATAACTTTTTAATCTCTTTGGAAGTGCATACCTTTTGTTTCTTTTTCCTTTGCGTCCAGGGACCATGTTTATTCTTCCACATGGGCTCCCAGACCACGTGGTGTATTTTCCCTGCTGCCCAATCACTTCCCCTTCCTCTCTGGAACCCTCGGCCCTTTGCTCTCCCTCACATCCTTGTTAGGTTTGAATTAAAGTGTGGTGGTTTAAAAATCATTCTCTCTAGTCTGGATTGCCAATTCCTTGGTTAATTAACAGACACCAACTCAGAACTTGGAGTTCCAGGATTATTCCTAAGCATCCCAGCACCCCATTTTGTATTACCTGCAGTCAGGGACTGACCCTGGACATCCATTTTCTTAGAAACAGCCAATGTCTCTAGACTGGTTGTGACCTGCTGAGCACAAACAGAAGACCTCCGGACCCAGACCCCAGGGGCAAGCCAACACCATGCTACCCTTCCACGGTCCCTTGTCGCTTCCTCCGAGCAGATGCGCAGAGCCTATGAGGTTGAGCCATGGGTTTACATTCTGAACCTGTCACTAAAGCCTACAATGGAGGCAGAACAACTTCCCCACCATGACCCTACCCTTGAAACTTCTTCCTGCTCTGCCAACCTCCTGAGCTTCCTTCCAGTCTCGGATCCCATGTGGGCGCCTAAGACACAAGCATGGCGGATCCAAATCAGAGCACCTGCCCAGAGGACTTGGAAGCAGGTGCCGGAGGCCAAGTCTTCCATGAGAAGCTCTGGGGGTGCATAACCCCTACTTCACTCCAAAAAGATTGCATCAGACACCTCCCTGCTGAAGACATCCCACCAGCAATGTGGCCTAGGCTCTCAGGGCAAGGCTGATGACCCAAGTGCTCTCAGAGACCTGGTACTCTTTGTTGGTACTTGGCTCTAATGGGGATCCCAGTCCTACCCTACATGGACCCCCTCTTTCCTTCCCAGGACCCTCCTCTTGCCCACCTCCTGACCCTTCCCCACCCACCTCAGCTCTGCCCGAGGCTTTGCCACAGAGTCCTGCCACCTGCCACTGGCCTGTCCTCTCCAGATGTGCCCCCTGGAGCTTAGTAGGCTCTTGGGTCTGCATGCCCGGAGCCCTCCTCACTACTTCCTGAGTCCTTGTGGTGCCGCCCCTGCTCCTCAATGCGGGCGGGACCCTGCTGGGTTCCGACCCTGGCAGCCAGCGTGCATGCCTGAGTGCTGGCAAGGGAAGCTTCCGTTCGGCTCAGGAACACAGCAATTGAACCCTTGGGCTGACAAGTACTTCGGCAGAGCTGTAATTAAAACACACTTGGGAAGCACTTCTTTGTGTCTAATTAGACCTTGTTGGGTTTCTATGGCGATCCCTTCGATTGCAACAGGAGCATCCCCATTCAAAATTGTCAACCATGGGCCCTGGAACTGAGCACACAGCACCCTGGGACCAAGCACACAGGACCAGACCACAGCTGGCAACCCCTCTCTCCCCTCCATCCTCTGACCATCCATGCCCCTGGAAGACCTGGAAGGGCTCCTGGACTGGCTTCCTAGGAGGGTCCCCAGCCTCCCTGTTCCCGGTGCCTCACCCAGCCTTTTGCAGAGTGGAAGCATTCAGGCTGGGGAGACACTGGGCCTCAGAGCACCCACTACCCTGGCTAGAAGGAGCACCACCAAGCCTCAGCACTCAGCCAAGCCCAGCCTCCCCAAGACTGGCAAGCCAGGGGAAGCCTGCCTATCCTTCCCTGTGCAGAGTGGCTGGGCCCATGACTCATCCCAAGGACCTAGGCCAACAGTTGGACAGACACTGAGGGGCTGCAAGGCCTGTGTTAGCTAAGCCCCCCAGCACAGTGCTTTCCAGGGACTCAGGAGCTGCCATGGGAGCTGGAAAACACAGGCACCCTGTTGTGTTAGTGGGGAGAGGGACTTGCCCAGTCTCACAGCCAGGCCAGCCGAGGGTTAGGAAATGGACACAGTGGTCTCTGTGGCAGACACATTGGCCAGGAGCCAAATGGGCAAGTGAGGAGCAGGGACCCGGCCTGGTGGTGGTGGCCAGAAGCGTCCCTCTGAACTGCCAGGGCTGCGGGCTTGGGTGGCCCTGGGGGACAAAGGGATTTCTCTAACCCCAGACAAGTGCCTGAGCTGGGTCCTTCATGCTCAGGGGTGCTGGGCTGGCAGAGGCAGCGAGCTGCACGGG